>PYUH01004041.1:517835-624443 GCA_016808085.1 Suaeda aralocaspica | reverse complement strand
TTTTTTTTTTTAATGTTAATTAGGATTTCAAACTTTCAATAACTTATTCAAAATTTTCACATAATAGAGGTTTTCTTGATTTACCAAATAAGATGATTTCTTTCGTTTTATTGGGAAGTTTAGGTACCAATTTTAAATACGTGTAACTAACAAACACATAATATATTATTTCCGTTTTTTTAGTTGCAACATTTCTAAAGTTGCACTATTCATCTTTTAAGCTTTGATTTAATTTTATAATCAATGTATAAAGAATAATATAGTCAATATAGATCTCGTTTGATTCGACTTAGTGTGCACTTTATTAATATATAATTTTTATAATTTATAAAAATATATAATTAGAGTTATAAATTGTTAAAAATGTGCATCGACAAGTGTGAAAAGTGAATTGTTGCAACTAAAAAAAACGAAGGGAGTATATATATATTCATTCATAAGTTGTTAGTCCCGTATATTAACCTATATACATGCAAAGATGTATGATTGATATAGAACTGATGCATTCTTCTGTATAAAAGTTCCGAGTAGAAAACACTATAATTGCTCAATTATGACTAATATGACTTAGTAGTAATAAACACCAAAATGCTCCATTATGACTAATTTTCCTTAAAGGATGAATAATGGGAGGCCACGTTTTTGTTCACTAATGCAGTGTGAGACAACGGATCACTTTATTTGCTTAGAATTAAATTAAAGTTACCAAATGTGGTAGGTTGCTTTATGTTGATATAATTGAATAGATTGGTTATTGACTTATTGGGTAAGACTAAAGTCTAAAGTCATCAAATAAAGAGCCTTCCAGAACTGTGCAACAAGAACTGCAAATCTGCAATGTCAACAATATTTCAAAAGTGAATCTACGAGTAACTTCAATAATCTTTCTATGATGTATGGAAATATCTATATAAACTGCCAATGAGGCTTTTGAAATACTACACCTTATGATGTTGCAATTGCGGATGATGTCATATGACATGTTATTCACGGTCTTAATATACGAAGATTGTTAGGTACGTGTCATATGATCTGTTGCAATGCGATTGATATTTTATGTTGTTAATATCAATTATTATTTACGAAAGCATTAGGAACTTAAAGCTTTAAAATTATAAATGGCGTGCTGGTCATAAACCATGTAATAAATCCTAACAAACTTGATTTACGAAGTATAAGACGATATACTTAACATTAGTGTTTTGTGTTGCCAAGAAATTATATGTATTCCTCGTTCAACACAAGATAAATGTGGAGACTTCTTTAAAGATGAGTACCATTTCTTCACTAATATAAAGAAATGTGAAAGGGAAGGCGGCAGCAACGACACTTATCTATATAATACGTATGTCTTTGAAAAAACCTTGTCCTAAACACTGTTTGCCTGAAATACCCTTTGTCTCCTTGAAGTTTGGCGTTAGAGCAAATCTTCAGTATTCATTATCTTTCAACATTTTACCACACTTATATGTTAAATTTCATGTTAAATATAAATGGGCCTGGGTAACCCAACAAGGAGGAGAAGAGTCAAACCGGTCCACAAGCCCAAGGAGGTTCCATCCCAAAACCAATTGGCAATAGGAGGAGTAACTCCTAAGCCTATAAACTAGTTCAACATCTCTATGGGACAACTCACTAGTGTAAATCACATGGGGTTCAACACCCCTTTACTAGTGAGTGTCCTTAGAATTAGAGCACACCAGAAGGCACAATATAATCCTCGTTAGGAATGAACATCCAACAGGGGCCCTTACTAGTGGCTTAGACAAATACCCAGTTTTTAGAAGAGGCCCAAATAACTTGGGCTCTGATACCATGATGAAATAATAAAGAAATGATTTCATTGACTTGAGAATTAATTGGCAAACAATTGAGGCATATATACAGGATGCTTTGGAAACAATATCCTAGCCTAATATATGATATCAAAATTCCTATATCTTGTCAAATATTTGTCTAATATTATCCTATGCATATCAAATATATTACAAAGATATAATATATCCTCCAATACTCCCCCTCAAGTGGGAAGTGGGTGTAACGAACGAAACCACTTGGACTGTAGACTTGAACATATAAACGCCAAACAACTTTGAATATGAAAATACTAATTAATACTTGTAACCGATTTGAAACTGGATGATGATGACCCTTTTAGGTGAAAACCTGTTAGGTTAAGGTACAATCGTAATAGAAAGAACCCTTGTAGATGAAAACCTGTTCGGTTTAGGGATAACCGTTTTTAAGTGTTTTCAAATTGTCATATATTAATGGCTTGTATAATACCATACACACCATGTAAATATGTATCATATTGGAGGAACGGCGGCGTTGACAACTCCATATGCCGAAACACATAACTTTGTTGCTGCTCCCAAAAAAAAAAAATTCTCGACACTATTGATGAAATATCCAACTTTTGGGATAAAACCGTGGAGATACATGGGGCTTTGCTAGGCAAAATAAGTGTAAAAAAATTGTGGTTGTGTTGGTATAGAAATTTTTCGTATTTGGAAGACGAACAATTTGGCCAACGATGCTTGAGGGTGGGTTGGAAAATTTAGGAAAACTTCAATTGAGCTGTGTTAAACACCATGATATCTTAAAAAAGTATAGAAAAATAAATTTATTGCGGAAGGGAAAAAAATTATGATAATCCAGCCAGTGGGTAGAAATTAATTACTCAAACCCACCGGCAAGAGAAGAAATTTTTTCTGTGAAGGAAACCAAGATCTAACCCACTGTTAATACCATGTTAAATACAAATGGGCATGGGTAACCCAACTACACCCGTCAACCTGAGAGAGTCCACTTTACAAAGCCTTAAAGGTTTCACCTTAAAACCATATGGCAATAAAGAGAGTAGCTCCTCAACCTTATAAAGTGATAAGGTCTCTCTCAATTCATCGATGCGGGACACTCACATGTGGGCTTCAACACTCCCCCTCACATGTGAGGTCCCTTTTTAGTTCGGACAATATGTGATTCTTCTTGGGTCAGAGCGGATCTATCAATACTCTCCCTCACACGTGTCATTTTTAGTTAAGTTGGCCCAGAGTACTAGCCATTAAAGATATAATATATCCTCCAATACTTTACTACCCTAATTACAACAGCTTATACATTCAGACTTTCAGAAGGATGATAATACTATACATGGACTGATTATAAAATACTCATACATCATAAACTTACCTAGTGTTTACAACAGACGCTTACACAGCTCGTAGCTATGTACATACTGCTCATTATACATTTTCTGAAACCCTTGACATCAATTACATCTAAATGGGATTCAGATATACACAAAAATAAATAAATGAATATGAATAAAGTTAATCAAGTAGATAACCACTAAACCAAATTTACAATCAATCATCTATAAGTATATTACCACCAAAAGGAAGACCAGGTTAGTGAAATACTTCATTAGATGTATAAAACTCCCCTTCATGGAACATAGGTCTCAAATCTTCATCCCGCATGAACTCCAAGGGGAAGCGAACAACATTTCCCTTGACAGACTTTAACATGTCGAGAGGGTCCATTTTCTTAAGCAAGCCATCATCATAGATCTTCACAACTTGAGGTGCTACACCAAAATCTATAGTTGTGTATCCAATACACTCTGTCAACTGTAACATCTTCAACCTTAAAGCATTCCTACAAAGAAGAACAAAATCACATGAACATCACAAAGCAGTCTTTATTCAGCAAGTTTGAAATAGTTTCAAAAAATAACATACTTTGAGAATATATAATCATTGGGTGCGCATCTAAAGACCACATCATATATTATGGTATTTGCCTGAAAAACAAAAGAAAAAAAAAAAAGAATAGGCATATTAAAGTTGTATAAGGCAATATTATACAGAAACACTAGGTGAAAAATGCTGATACTACAGGCAACAGGAAATTCAACAATTGGTTTGAGAAAGTAAAAAATGCTGAGTGCTGATGAACCTAATTTTTAAGTATATGCTTCACAAACCTGGGCAGTTTGCATCCATAATTTTTTGTAGGTTGTATCAGCCACGGGATCTTGGATCTGTTTCATCTGCTTAAGTGAAATCTCAGTGTTAGCTAGTAAATCATATCTCCACTCAGACACAAGTCATCAATCATGAGCACTCCACATCAATGCTAGTGACAGATCTTACCTCCCCAGCAGAGAGGCCAAGATGTTCAGCCCATAGGGAAAGCCGAAGACTTGAGCTGAATTTTCCAGCCATCCAAGAAACTCCATTCATAGACGAATTCAAAAACTCTTTATCTTCGATAACTACAGCAATCTATACAATAGTAAAAAAGGTTAGATATACTGATGCCCATACTAACCAACACATAATGTTGGATAAACAAAATCGTATGAGGTAAGAACTTGACAAATAATCCTTGATAACTACTCCTATTGAATTATTAATGCAAAGGCAGTTACAAATTTTTTAAAAGCATGAAATGAATGAATTTCAGAGTAAATTTTCCAATTCATCAGCCACGAGCCAACTCCTCCGTAAAGGTTTAATGATTCACGACTGATGTGCTTTTGGAAATTTTACATACTAATAAATAATGAATCACTATGCATGGAAATCACATTTTCCCATCACTTGCAAATACTTCCCTTCATGTGTCTAACTATCATCAACTAAAATAACACTGTCAATTAAATTGGTGGTGGATTTAGTGGCAGGAAAACAAGATAAGAGACACTGAGAAATAAATTGGACACAAATAAATAAGACTTGTGATCTCTAAGTGCCTTCTACAGTACATCACGCTACCCTGTACTTGAGGCTGATTTAAAATAAAAGATCCTGTTGGAGAAACAAGAGTACAAGACAATTATTTAGCGGCAGAGATAGTACCTCAGAGTCTCTTGATCCAAGCAGGCTTCTATCGTTGATGTTGGACGACCCAACCAAAGCAACACGGTCATCGATGATCATCACTTTGCTATGGACATATACCTGCAAGAATCACATAATTGCATGTGTACTCAGAGTCCCGTGGAAAAAATAATCAATCAAATTTGAGACAAAATGACCCAGTTCATTTCAGAATTATGCAGTAAAAAGCATAACATAAGCTGGAAGATATCTTGCTCCATAAGTGAAATGTTATGATGAACAGCTTATGTAACACTCATCTAGTGTGCTTGCTGGTTATTATTCACATGAAGAAAGCCTTAACACTATGCCAAAATGCATCATATCATAATTATATGGATGACAGCGGACAGCAGCACAGAACTGCTTGTTTCCATTTATGTCAGGCTAAGTGAGTCCAGGTCAAGAAATGTACTTCCCTATCCGGAATGGCAGAACCCACTACTGCTGATTTCATGAATCAAACTCCAGATTGCAGAATAGAATAATTACAGGTTTATGAGGACTTCATAACACCAGAAACCACCCAAAGAAAGTTTAAAATCCTTTAGTGCTTCAAGGGTAAAATGTACACATGACAAGTGACCAACCAGTGAAACTTTGAAGAATTCCTATGCCCTCAAGGAATAGAGGTTATTAATTCCCAAACCCCCAGATTTAAGTAGCTGAAACCATTCTTACACACGGTATAGAAATCAGAGCTCACAAAACTAAACTGAATTATGTTTTGTGAACATAACTAAAATACAGAACATGATGCGAAAACATTACCTGACTAGTGACCAGGGGTCCACCTTCACAAAGACTGCCGTATGTTCTTAGGCCATAAAATGAAATAAAATCTTCTGTCTTTGGGCCAAGTTCAGCCCTAAGTCTAGAAAGCATTGAGTTTTCTCCTCTACAAATGGTTCGGTATTGCCAATGCATAAGAGCTCTCACAGTAGCTGCACCAGCATCATCCATACCCCCCTGGTTTTGACAAAATCAAAGGTTAGAATGAGCCCACACATTCTAAAGAGTTCAAAGTGAAATAATTGATGAATACCTGAAATCCAGGTAGTAGAGGTATTACTATAATAACTCTGAAGCATTTTTGTTTTTTATGTGCATGGAGTATACGCCTATATAGCGCCTCCATGACTCGATTCTGTATTGTGCCATCTTCTTCAAGACCTGATATGAAAAATTGATTCTGGAGCAACAAGCAAAAGGTAAATCGAATGAGAAAATGAGGCGAATCAAGAGACTAGAGGATTTGAGAGTTGAGACCATGCATCTAATGGAAACGGAATCTTGTTTAATTCCTCCAACTGAAATTCTCTTCCATCAATAATAAACCTTCATAAAACAGCCAACATGCTAAGGGGGTAAAACTGAAAGCTGTGTTTGTCTGTTACATCTCCCTACCTTAAAAAGGAAGTGTGAGGTGAGGATCTAATAGTGAACATACATTATACAAAATAGTGTTATATCTAAAAAGAAAGATATTGGTGAGCATAATTGTTCTAACTGGTCCTACTTGGTTTTTTTAATGGAATGCACACTGCACCCGATCCTATACTGCTGATGAGTTCAATCTAAAGTCTAGAAGAAAAAACATTTTCCTTGAAGAACTGCAGAAGCAAGGTAGTAAACATCAAGAAGTCTTTGCTACAAAAGTCTCTTCGTTTCTTTTACATATAGACAAAATTATTTGCATGCGACTGAATAAATATCACATAGCTCAAAAAGGAATGTGTTTTATTCTTAGATTCCAATAACTTTACCTCAATATAAACGAAGTGCTCAGCTTGTTCAATGAGAGAACAATAAGCTTTGTGAATACTATCTTCATCTTGACTTGTTCCAGCAGACCACTGACTGACACTTCTGATAATCTAGACAAATAATTGCAAAGAGTAAACATTATATTCAGAGTGAAGCCAAAGAATTGAAGTTTTTGAACTATCAAAATATGAGAGGGAAAAAAATTCAAGTGATTTGGAATCCCAAAGGGCTAGCAAAAGTAGACACTATTTGAACATCTATGTCAATTCCAATCAGTAACTCATATCCAAGCATTTAGCTGGGATCACCAAGGTAATCAGAGAGCTGGCAAGAAAGGTTGGAAGCTGAAGGCTATATAGAGTCAAATGTTATCTCTATTTTTTTTCCTTCTTAAGTACACATTTGAGACTATTATGTCAGGCATACAAAGTCAGTTAAGGCAAAACTCTACCAGAATTCTATAGGTAATTTCCTTAATCATATGGTGACCATTCGCAAAACTGCTCCTGCAATGGTGTTCCATAGAAAGCATTATATCGACTAAAATAAGTATTTGCAGTACTTCATTGTAAGGATAGCTTTCTTAAACACTGGTATGATCCCGTAATAAGCAGCATATACACCACTGTGAGCATGTAGGTGATATGTTAAGCATTGAGATTATATTAGACATTGAGATGTAGGTGATTAATTAAGATTTTTGAGATTATAATAAAAATGCTCCAAATCTTCAAAACTAGTCTCCAATAAATTCATTAGGAACCACGCAACTTTCCTACAAGACAGGGCCACTATCAATCATTCAGAAGATACCTGACAATGACATGAGGTACGAGGACCAATTTGTGAAGGTTCACTTGTGGCATCAACTTGTTCACCTCGCTCTTGTGCTTCCCACCATGCATCAGAAATCTGACTACAGGAGGGCAACATTTTTCCAGTAATGTTTTCATCTTGATCTGCAAACCCATCAATCAGTGTATGTTGGGCTAGAGATTCAAGTTTAGTGTCCTGGAAAAATGATGAATTCTCAAGTTCTTTGTTTGTCCGATTTAGAATACTCTGATTAATTTGATGAGTATTGTTGAGAATAGAAGCATCTAATACTTCAGAATTTCGAGGAAGAAGCAAGGGAACATTCAATTCTGGTGATTCAGGGGAAAAGGGTTCCTCTCTGTTTATGTCCTCCCTTGGTTGTTCTTCTTTCTCGTTAATAGGGATGTTTATATCTGCACTTCTCATATAGTGAGGAAGGACCATGTGATGACGGGGAATTAGTAGAGGTATTGCTCGTTGATGAGGAGCTTTAGTTTTCTGCAATGGTAATGGTGAATCCCATTAAAATTGAGCTTTGATAATTATGTGCAACAAAGAACCTGGATATATATATATAAACACAATCAACCTTAGCATAGTTCCATCGCTGAACAAAGTGCCTCGCAACATCACGACAAGGTGGACCCCAAAGAGCACAATGCACATCATGCCATGGCATACGAGGATATCTTTGGCGATCCAATTCATCTTTCAACATGTCTTCCCAAGAATTTGGCTCTGACTCTCTACGAATACAAATAAATAAATTGAAAGGATTTGAAAGGACAAACATGACAGTGTTTGAGAAGCCTAACTCAATGAAAATTATAATAGGTGTGGATAATGTAGTTTTTAATCCCTGGTTTGAAATCTAAACTTATACTATTATCGGTTATAAAGCATATGCGCATATAATGACATTAGTTTACTAGTTCAAGAATAAGTAGCAAGATGATACAGAAACTTTTATACTTGGCCAAGTAGCAATAAAAATTATGTTAATTTATTAGACACTTCATATAGTAGTTCAATTTCCCAGAATTGTTTCTGGCCAAAAAAATTAATACTCGTACAACATATATACCTGGGGTTGTAATAGTCTTTTCCTGGCCAGATTAGGGAAGGATGATCACCCACTCTATGTTCAGCTGTGTCATAACGGCCAAAACACAAGTCAAGGCCTCCGATAAAGCATAATTGATTATCAACCACAACGATCTTTTCATGGTGTGACCTGACAGGAGGCAAGAAAAGAAATATGTAAGGAGTGCACATAAAATTGGAATGGCAGGCAAATTGCAGAAACCGAAAGCAATCATTTTATATTTTTATTGAGTTTATTCCATCCGGTATATTTCTAGAAATCTGACAAAGTGACAAGTATTTTATTTTGGGACTACACACCAGTAATAAATTCCAGTTGCCAAATGGTCAGGATAGCGCAAAACTCTCACGTTATCATGAATGTTGAGGAGTCTTCTTTTACTGTAAAGACTATTAATTTTCAAAGCTATAGAAACCTCTTTGTACATAAGAATATAGATCTGCACATTAATGATAATAAGAGTCAGAAAAATAACTGAGAAACCCACACAATATGTGTTAGATACTCAATCTAAAGCCTTTTAAGTTCTATAGAGAGGGTACATCTAAATATCATGACAGCCTCTTATAATATAACTAAACAAACTGTACATGGAAATAAAAATATCAACTGCAAGCACCTGAACCCCTTCCTTTGCCTTTGATTCAAGTAAGACATCCAGCCTAGAGGCTTCATGGTCCGCAAAAGGACGCCTCAGATATAATTCTGGACAAAGCCACCAACCAGTAATGAATATCTGCACAAAATTTTTTGGGCTTTGGTTACAAAAGACTAATAATAGCTAATGCCTAATGGTCTTGGTGCATTAGAAACGAACCTCTGCCTTGGCATTTTCTATGGCTGAAGCAATAGCGTCAAATGCTGACTCTCCATCTATGAACCATTGAGCTTCACTGCCATCGTCACTTTTCCTTGCAGGTGCAAAAGAACCAAAACGATGTGGGTGGCACCAACCCTCAGGATGCCTTTGAACAGTATCATTAACTGCAGCTACCCATTCTTTGACCTTGCTAGTGCTGGATGTTCTCAGCCTTAGGTTCCCGTTTCCACCGGAGATCTTGAGACAATTCCAAAGAATATTACCACAGAATTCATAAGGCATAGAAGCACATCAATACCATTAGAGAACCTTAAACCAAAGTAGCCAAACAAAAAAAAATTGCATGCACAGAAAAATTTGATCATGAGCCACATCAAAGAATATTATTACTCCTTGGGTTGCATACTTCTTCTCTAAATGATTTTTGGACAGTAGGCTCTGACCATAGATAAATATCAAAAACAACACTTGTAAAAGATTTATAGCTTGTGGCTTAAAATAATTTTCTTCAGTCCTATTACTGAATCTTGTAAATGTGAAGCAGAGGGAGTATGATAATCAGGTATGAAAGATCAAGTTGTCAATCAGACCAAGGAGGCCCTTTTAGACAATAGATCAAATCTGTTAATCAGCTCAGAAAATTCCCAAAAAATCCACATAAACAATTTTTTTTATAAAAAACTTCACAAAGGTTTAATCTTAGACCAAGGCCACATCAAGTCATCAATACTTAATTTAGAACTTACAAGAAGAGATTTTACTTAAAAATATACCTTAAATGAATAACGTAGAGGCTTGCGGCTCTTAATTTCATGAGCCAAATATACTTTTTCTTTACTCGAGGATGGTAATAAATCAAAAATGATGATGTCCAATAGCTTCATATCAAGAGGATCTGCTAACAACGCCAAGAAACCAGGTTTCAGCACAGCCCACACCTGCAAGAAGAACAATCAGTTTGGCTGTAAGGAGACACATACGAAAATGACAGATGTATAACTGTATAAGACATTAAGACGCGAGGCACCTTTTGCCAGCCGCAACAACCAAAAATCTGACAAGGAAAGCACTGTCTAGTGGCATTTTTGCTCAACCTTCTCGGTAGATGATTCACCAGTACATAATCTTCTTTCAACTTTGGGCCATATTCTTGTAGAAATGATAGCTTAGAGACCTCCAAAAATTTGCAAACCTGTATGTAATTCACAGCCTCATCATATATGGAAAGGTAGCATAGAGGTAACAACACAATATCCATGAAAAACTGGAACAAAACATAGGGGATACTCTTGGGCCATACTCTTGTAGAAATAAGTGTAAATATGAAGAAAATTCAAGACAGAAGTCAAGCTCTTGGAAATGAACTTGAAAAAGATGCCAAAAGCATACATAATATTACTGATTTTAAACCTGTAAGCGCAGGTGAAATGGATTACTAACTACAAGATATTGGGATAAATGCCAATGGTGGATGAAGAATGGAAGTGCTTTTATATCAGAGGAGAAAAGGTCAATACTGCTCTATCCATACAAAAGTAGTAGCCTCAACTCACCTGCCGAGAATTTACAATTTCCAAGTTGCCCAGAAAATGATTCAAATATCCTTGCATTGCAACCTTGGCTTTGTCTGCAATTGACTGCTGCCTTCCAACTGATGGACTAATGATGGAAAAGGCAGCTCTAGATGGAATATTGCTGCATGAAGAGAGTGCATGTTGGAATATGAGTTATGATTCCAAAGGTTCCTCAAATTTGAAGTTTTGAAAAAGAACTCGAAACTAACAGCCACTCACTGGTGTCGTGAACTTCCATCCCGGTGAAGGTGAACAACATCATCGCCAAAATCATCTTCATCATGCACAACTGCTGCATGATCTAACATGCCTAAGCTATGAAGCCACTCTTTCACCTTTGAATTCGACAGAATAACAAAGATATCAGAACTTCACAAGAGCAAAAGGACAACCATAGTTTTGTTAGTTCGCACAAGACCAAATACAGCAGAAGTGAAGAGCTCAACATCAACAAATGGAACAACTTTTAAACTAAAAACAAAGTTAATAGAGAAAAGGTAGTAACAAAATCTTAAAAGCAATGCTCAAAAACTCTGGTATTAAATTTTGTAGGTGTACCTGCTCTTGCTTCTCATGGAACTCCTCAATGATTGCTCGTTTCTTCATTGAAATGTGCAAAGAGAGAACTTGCGTAGCTTTCTTTTGTAACAACCACTTGAACTGTTTTTTAAAAAGGAAAAAGATGCTAAAATCTACAGTATAGAATTCTAGTGAAATCAAATGCATACAATAGGATAAATAGCTTGCTTAGAATAATGAGCATAATAAGAAATTCAGAATGTCAAGGATTAGCCAACGACTAGAAGGTATCGTGAAGAACACAGTATTACAACAAACTACTAATCAACAAGTCATATGACTTAATTATTAATTACTGAGTATGATGCTTTTAGCAAGAACAAAAATTAAAATTCATTCCTATACGCTTTCTTAAACATGGACTCATCTAAGGCTGTCCAGTGCGGGTGTGTTCTAGACGTTGGACCAATCCAAGCCCTGGAGAAATTTTGCATCTTTTGGGTATAACTAGAGTCCTCAATTTCCCATTTCCCATATCCACATCAGACTATCCTTGTCTAGCAATAGAGCTTATAAGTATTACGTTTGGACCTTTGAACTCTTCATTTTACTTTCAAATACAAGTGAGCAACTGTACAGCCACGACTTAGAAATTTATCACTTTAGTAGGACTAGTCGACTATGATAGGCACTACAAGCTATTTTTTAAAAAAAATCCTTTGGGACCAAAGCATCCAAGATGTTCCTACAATCTTCATTGAGTACAAGTAAACACTTTGATAATAAAGACTGCCGTAAAGAATTATTGGCAGTAGACATTGCATTTAGGACCAAAATTAGCAAGATATTCACAACATCTTCAATTTTCCTACACAAGTAAAAGTACTTGAGTATAACGGACACTAGACAATAAATGTACCTTAAAATCCTCAATACAATGACAACTTACTAGTAAGTTTCATGTTTGTTGGAAACTTGAATTGAAAGTGTCATTTTTATTGTATCATGGGCATTGGATACTTTGATTTGGACCAAATCATTGAATTTATCCAAAAATGACCGAGTCACACTTGGATAACACGTGTAACCTTAATTAAGCAGATATAGCTATTTTAAGTCTATGAACATTCAGCATAATAAGGTATATACTCGATTCCTGATAAATCAACATATACATTTCTTACACCTCAACACCGAAAATTCCAAAATCCGCAATGCAATGTATTGTTTTCAACATTATCTAGTACGGAGTACAAAAGAATTTCATCAATCAACCAATTGACTTTCAATTCCCATTCACAAATATACGTAGTACTTCTTATACACCGTTCATTCTTACGTAACAAGTTTTTCTCTATCCAAAAATCAAAATAACTTAGGCTTGTTCTCGTCAACTTATTTTTGCTTATCTGAACTTATTTTTGCTGAACTGAACTTATTTTTGCTAAAATCATTAACAATTTATTGAGGATTGAAACTTATTTTTGCTTAACTGAACATATTTTTTTTTGTTGATCTGAACTTATTTTTGCTAAAAATAAGTCGAGGTGAACATAACCTTACTAAATGAAAAGGGCAAAAAAAACGATAGACAATTTGATTGCATTAATCATTAATTCAAGTTTTCGCCGGTTTAAGATTTTCAAATGATTATAGTACACCACTAGAAATGCTTGAACACAAATATGAGTTTACCTGTTTTCTTTAGTAAAAACAATTCATTAATAACAAAAGCATACATATACATTAATAATAATTCATTAACTTACCTTGAAAATTCATAATCACATCTATACATTCAGAAATGCCAGCTTCAACATTAACATTGGATAGTTGAATACATTTAAAAATATAAAAAATACGTACAGTACTAAAAAAACGTATAATATTGAATTGAAAAGTAAAATTATAAAATAAACTTCCTAAAATCATTCCAAAAAAATTTTAAATAAAAAATAAAAGTAATAAGTTAACAACCTTATAAAATTAACAATATACTGCACCGTTTCAGTGATAAACTAAAAAACTTGATAATCATCATCTCAAATTTCACAAAATCAAAAATTCAAATCAAAAATATCACAACAAACTCAAATTCATCAATCTTCAAATCGATCAAACTTAACTACGATGATAATAATAAAGAGAAATTAAATTAAACCTGCTTATAATGAAGTTCAATGGTGTAAGAAAGAAGAAGAGGAGAAATATCAGCAACATCAGGTCTAGAAACAGACAAAATAGTAGCCTTTGGAAGTTCATCGAAGATCGCAGAACAATCAAGGCTTTGACAAAACGACGTCGTCGACTGCATTGGCTTCTGCTCGTCTTCGTCGAGCAAATGCTCTGTTATTGCTGAAGAAGACATTGTTGTTATCGAGTAAATTCAAAAATCACAACAAAAAGAAAAAAACAGAAATTGAATTGTTTTTGGGTGGAATTTTATAGGAGTGCCATTTTGTTGGAGAAGAGACAATGTTTGTTGTATTGTATTGAAGTTAGCACTTGCAATTCTGTTTGTCCTCTTTTAGAAGAGAATTTTGGAATATTAACAAGGTATTTTGTTGGGAAAATGGTATTTTTTTGGGATTACTTCTTTCGAATATTCTCTTTTTAAGAACCTTTTACTTTTTTTTTTTTTTTTTTTTTTTTTATTTTCTTTGCTCAAGTGATCATTTTTTTTGCAAGTGTTGTTTCTTTAGGTGTTGTAATTCTGAAAATGGAAATTATATACTTGGTTTAGCAATGTTAAAATTGTCTACTTCTTTTGTGAGGAATGATAGACACATAACAGTTACGGATTCATAACATAATTTGATGGGATTTATTGTTATATTTTATTCTTTTTCATTTTTTCTATATTATTAATTGGATATATATAGTTACATATCACATTATAGCACATTGTATCACATAAAAAAGTCTTATACATTTTATTATGAATTCGTTATGGATCCATAATTGTTATTAAAGTATAGTTACTTGTTATTGTTATCATTGTAGTCTAAAAGGTAAATGAGTTTAATACCAAAAACAAATTACAAGTGTTGAATATTATTTTAAACCTTTTAAAGGAAGAAAAAAAAGGTATAGAGATTTAGTGTGTATTGAATATTCACCAAGAATTGAATATTTTTAAGATTAAAAATCATACATGAATTAATTCCCACGGTTTGAAATATAGATTTTTTGGTATACATACATATGGGTAATGGAACTATTTCATTGATTTTATGGGTAACGAAGTGGTAAAAGCATATGGATATTACACTTGCACAGTAGTGTATAATTAGCTTGTCGTGGTAAAAGTCATTATTTTCAATTTCGCATATAATGAATTAATTAATGATGATGCAAAATTACAAGGTATATATCAACGGTTGGGATTGCGTTTAAGAGTATCCAAGCCTGTTAGATGCTTAATCAACTTGGAATATGCTGAAATTATTCTATTAATACTAGTATTATTGTTAGCCAACGGTGTTTTTGCGTACTACTCCGGTATAATATTTATTAAAGTGGCTCATGTTGCATCTTTCATTCACTAGCATATACCTTTGAAGTTCAAAATGAAAGTTTTAGTGCATCATAACCATGGTTGAGAATCAATTGAATTTCAAGTGTAGGACTTCAAAACTTAATAGCATAAGAGAAAACCCATAACATATCATAACAATAAGAAATCTTTTTTTTTTCTTGCAAAAAATTAGGGTCATATTTGTCGGGATACAAGGCAAAAAGTTGAACTCAAAAGGCTACAATTTGTTATTCAGATTTTAGGATGCCTATTAGATTGTAAATTTTGATGCTTAGTGTTTGTTTGAGGGACTAAGAATTGCCAGAGAAAAACATTGGCATTGAGGTCTTTCAAGAAAATTGTCTCACAACGAAACTAATGAAGACTTTGAAGAGTGAGAAATGTACAAACAAAACCAAGAAGCGGTACAGCTATAAAAGTTTGCACAGAATTTTGTCCCACATCGAAACTAAAATAAAAGGTATCAGAAAAGAAGAAATATATAAACCAATTTTAACAAGAGTATTAAGTATCTTTGCGCTTGGGGCAATGACGCAGCTAGTGAGGTAATAACCGAGGCGCGTCAATTGCTGGTTGAAAACTATTTCCAAACCCCCTCTTCGGCCTGAGCTTGACTTGGGCCGTCGAGAATTTCTGGAAGGGCTCCTTCTCACGAGGGGAAAGCTCTACAACTCTAAGTTCAAAATTATATTATTGACTTGTAACAATTCTTTATTAGATTAAACGTTATTTATATGGTTCATTAATATCATTCTGGAAACTTTGGTTAAGGATTTCACAATTCATGAGAACATTGGTCAGGACTTGAATTTGACTAATTCATCAGCAGCAGCTTGATTCTCATTATCATCCCATTGTTCAACAAAGTAATTCGAGTACTTTACATAATTTGCCCAATGTTAGCATAGTTTGCTTTCTTAGTAATCAATGAAGTTTATAATTATGTAATTTTGGCAATTTGATTTTGCTCGGCAGAAGTTGTTGCTAAAACGTTTGTAAGAGAAGACCTGGTTCAATGGAAGGGAATTCAAGTTGTAGAAATGTGGAGTGTTATTTACATAACCAACTGCCATCCTTACAATTTGTAGATTACAGAACTAAATATTTTCTCTACACTTCCATAAATCCATAATAATCTCTTTATATTTATCTCACTATTGACTAATACACAGTATATTATTGCCAGTTTCTACAAATACGATGGACTTGAGCTAACGAAGCCATGTAATCATCAGACCTGAGATGAAAATAAGAGCAAGAAATTTAGAAAAGATCTGAAAATAAGAGCAAGAAATTTAGAATTAAGTTTTGGGTTGTGGTACTACCTTTGACAATAAGAAGACTGGCATGCAGCAACTATATGCTTCTTAGCTGCTTCATTTTCACCCTGCACAACGAATTAAAAGTCATTATGAAGGATCATATAGTAGATGCATTGCATTTACAATTCCCTTTAGCAAGAGATTAGTTTCAAGTTCTTGATTTTACAGCATGAGTACTCTAGTGTAGCAAGAATATCTTGTAAAGAAAGGAACGAGAATGAAGGGTCAAATCTACTAATAGAATATATGAGAACAAAGGGTATCTTCAATTCTTCATACCAATGCTTCATGATAGAGGCCAGCATACAAAGATGCGTAGAAATACTTGCCATCTTGACCACTTGAGAATGTATCAACCAACTGTAAAAAACAGATAAAAAAGTTGGAGAAAATATGACACAAGCAATGCAAATCGGAGTTCTCAGAATATCACACTACTCTAATAATCTATTGCCTCAAGAGTCATGAATAAAGAAAGCATTACTAACAAGTTCTAGTCTGTAGACTATGATATGCACCTTGGATGGAGCACTAAGAAAGTAAACCAACAGAAGAAGCAACTTTAAAGAGAAAATCTAACCCTAAGTCACTAAGGAATCACACCCAAAGCATCTCAATCACATCTAATCACGTCTTTAATCGCTCTAGGCTGGAAAATGGGAAGTACCAGAAAATTTAGCAAGCCATACTAATGATGTTTAGAGCTAGTTGGTAAGAAAAGATTGGTGAAACAGTTTGAGGGACACATGCTTTATGCTGCAAGAAATATTGAAGTCATACATTTGTATTCATCTACTCTGGTTAAATTATGACATGGGCAACATACAACAGCAAATGTTTGACAAATAATGATGTAAACTTTCAATTGTAAAACTAACTGCATTATGATGCAGTTGTCTTTGTTTTGAGTAATGTTAAAAAAGACAAATCGTGTGATTAGTACCTCTTGAGGGTTGCCACCGTCTTTAAACATAGAATATACTTGACGCATTACAGGTCTTGAATCCCTGCCAACCTGAGGATTTCCAAAACAAAACTGATAAGAAAATCACTTCTTGCCAACATGGAATATGCAAACTGCTAACATATACTTTGCAAATAAAAGTACTGATAACAGCAGGAAAAAAAAGCGTACAGAATACAAATAATTAATGACATCAGTCATCAAATCATTGAAAGAAGTTAGATTAGAAAGTTTGTACAAACTAGCCTCAAGGAATCGATTCCTAGCTCCGTCAACTCCATATAGCTGAGCCTCACAAAGGAAGCACCAAATTGACTCCTCTGTGTCATTGGGGTTCTGAGCTACATCTAGCCTGAATTGCTCTGCCCCTTCTTCAAATCTTCCATATCATATTAGAACTCACATCAGTAAAAAAGAGACTACTCCGTCATAAATAATTTAGCAATCATCTAATGCTAATGTGTGCTGCAATTTCTCTCATTAAACTGCAAAAATTTAGAATTTGTTTTATTAACCTGTCTAAATAGTAGAGAGACAGTCCTCTTTGCCAAAGATCTGAAACAAGTCCGATACAACCCAATCAATTACTAAACATCAAAT
The DNA here is from genome assembly GCA_016808085.1 of Suaeda aralocaspica. Lineage (NCBI taxonomy): Eukaryota > Viridiplantae > Streptophyta > Magnoliopsida > Caryophyllales > Amaranthaceae > Suaeda > Suaeda aralocaspica. The sequence continues at coordinate 606,529 of PYUH01004041.1, read as the reverse complement.
TTTTACATAATAGGCACAAATTTTGACTTCGGAAGCTCAAATTAATGCAAACATACATGCCTTCTGACGAGGATCAAGCTCAATTGCCTTATCAAATTCAGCAACAGATCCTACTACATCACCCTTCAGCAAACAAATATGATGGGAATAAATAATGTAGGTATGGAACAACATATGTTCAGCATGAAATTAACAGCAAGGAAAATTAAGGTGTAAAAAGCTTGATTTTCTCCGATGTGGGACAGAATGTGTGGAAACAGACAAACAGTAACATAAATAAATAAAAACTGATTTCTCCGATGTGGGACAGCCTTATTTCTAAGACACAAAGAAGATTTCTCCGATGTGGGATAGCCTTATTTCTAAATAAAGTCAAAGATAAAATTACCTCTCTGAAGAGCTGCATACCACGGCGAATAGCGAGGACAGCTTCACGAGGATTATTATTGTTGGGGCCACCAGTTAAAACATCCCAAATGCCAGAAACTGAAGGTAGAAAAGTTCTTCTAGAGAGGGAAAGTTGTGGATAATTATTTGCTGCAATTGTGGGTGAATTCAATGTGAGTGTTACTGGAAATGGTAATTGACAGTTGAAAATTTCTGTATTAGAGAAGATGGAAAGAGTTTTTGTTGTGGGATTGAGAGTGCTACTTATGCCCATTATTTGAATTTGAGTAAAATTTTGTTGTTTTTTTGCTGTTGTTGGTTGAGTATTTGGGTGCTCAAAGGAGAAAGATAAGGTGAGTAAGAAAAGTTGTGACTTGTGATTGAGAGTAACTATGTTGGGCTTATTAGAGTTTTTACTTTTTAGTATCCTTGTGTTAATGGTTATATCTCACTAGTTTATGGTAAAGGTGATCATGAGTTGGGTTGGGCTGGGCTTCATGTGCTAAATAAGGTTCATTGATCGGGTTTGGGCCGAGTCTAGCTTCGGGTCTAAGATTATTGTCTAAAGCCCGTAAAAATAGAGCGGGTTTGACGTGCTTTCGAACCGGGCTCAAAAAAACTAACTATCTTTAATTTAGACCATCAAAGCCTGCACAAAAATTTAAAATTTTGGCCGGGCTAGGACCGGACCGAATTCGGGCCATAAATCCCATGTCCAAAAACCGCAATTTTCAGGCCGGACCGAACTAAATTTGACCGCCTTTAGTTTATGGGCTTGTTCATTTTAGCTCCAATAAATTCAGTTTACCTCCAATTAGTTCTGTTTATAATTTCCTTCTCTCATAAACAATTCATTTTAGCTATTTTCATTTCAATTTAGCTCTAATCAATTCAGTTAAGTTAAGTTGTTTTCAATAAATAAAAACAAGCCCTATATCCAATATGCTAAAAGAGAGTGGTTTAAAATACTACTTTTGTTTTACAAAAAGAGATATATCTAGCCAATTATCTATAAACCCGTAATGATCATAATTGAACAAAATTATGAACTTGATTTAAAAATTAATTACATTGATTTACGACTAAAATTCTCGTCCATTGTAGAAGTATATTAAAGTATTAAACGCTTATTTTCAATCCTAAAATCACATAAATCGTTCCGTTCATTTTTTTTAAATTGATGAATTGAAGTACCTTTAGATTTTCTCTAGCTTAAAAATTACAACCTTGAAATAGTTTTGAAGTCGATTTAGTTAGGTTTTACAACAACTTTAAACAACTATTAAAGGTTAAACTATCAATTTACTAATTTGTGACATAAATAGTTTGACCTTACCAAGTGATTTATGTACAAAAATTAGATTACACTCGAGTAAGGCAAAATGTAGTAAGGGTCTATTTAATTGAACTTAAAATTAGTTTAATTTAATTCAACTCCAATCAATTTAGTTCTTTAATTTTGCTAACATATTTATTCGCTTTTGCATGAAAACTGTGAGAACTACTAAATAACGTCCGTTTTAGATACATTTAAAAGTTGCAATCACTTGTTAACAATGTATTATAACTAGGTATACCCTTAGTTTTCAATTTAAACAAGGTTTAGTTAATTTTAAGCTTTTGAAAATCGTATACTATTTAGGTGGTCATAGTTACTACTTATATGTTAATTTTATATGACAACTTAAAACACTTGAAATATATGTTTATACCTTATTATTATTAAAATAGATATAAAGTAACACTATAACACCTAAAAAAATAATTTAATTAAGGAGCTTTTAATGTAGTTCTCACGGTTCTCATATAAAGAGGGTTCTCATTTGAACCTCTTCCTATATATATATATATACATATATATATATATATATATATATACTAGTAAAATATCATTCACAAAATAGGATTATAATACCACATAAGTGAATTATCTATAATTCACAAAAATATGAAAATTAAAAATGTATTACCAATTTTCATTCCACATAATATAATCTACCAATAACGAATTTTTTTTGTTGAATAATTATTAGTAGAATAATATTAAAATTNCATGAGTTGGGTTGGGCTGGGCTTCATGTGCTAAATAAGGTTCATTGATCGGGTTTGGGCCGAGTCTAGCTTCGGGTCTAAGATTATTGTCTAAAGCCCGTAAAAATAGAGCGGGTTTGACGTGCTTTCGAACCGGGCTCAAAAAAACTAACTATCTTTAATTTAGACCATCAAAGCCTGCACAAAAATTTAAAATTTTGGCCGGGCTAGGACCGGACCGAATTCGGGCCATAAATCCCATGTCCAAAAACCGCAATTTTCAGGCCGGACCGAACTAAATTTGACCGCCTTTAGTTTATGGGCTTGTTCATTTTAGCTCCAATAAATTCAGTTTACCTCCAATTAGTTCTGTTTATAATTTCCTTCTCTCATAAACAATTCATTTTAGCTATTTTCATTTCAATTTAGCTCTAATCAATTCAGTTAAGTTAAGTTGTTTTCAATAAATAAAAACAAGCCCTATATCCAATATGCTAAAAGAGAGTGGTTTAAAATACTACTTTTGTTTTACAAAAAGAGATATATCTAGCCAATTATCTATAAACCCGTAATGATCATAATTGAACAAAATTATGAACTTGATTTAAAAATTAATTACATTGATTTACGACTAAAATTCTCGTCCATTGTAGAAGTATATTAAAGTATTAAACGCTTATTTTCAATCCTAAAATCACATAAATCGTTCCGTTCATTTTTTTTAAATTGATGAATTGAAGTACCTTTAGATTTTCTCTAGCTTAAAAATTACAACCTTGAAATAGTTTTGAAGTCGATTTAGTTAGGTTTTACAACAACTTTAAACAACTATTAAAGGTTAAACTATCAATTTACTAATTTGTGACATAAATAGTTTGACCTTACCAAGTGATTTATGTACAAAAATTAGATTACACTCGAGTAAGGCAAAATGTAGTAAGGGTCTATTTAATTGAACTTAAAATTAGTTTAATTTAATTCAACTCCAATCAATTTAGTTCTTTAATTTTGCTAACATATTTATTCGCTTTTGCATGAAAACTGTGAGAACTACTAAATAACGTCCGTTTTAGATACATTTAAAAGTTGCAATCACTTGTTAACAATGTATTATAACTAGGTATACCCTTAGTTTTCAATTTAAACAAGGTTTAGTTAATTTTAAGCTTTTGAAAATCGTATACTATTTAGGTGGTCATAGTTACTACTTATATGTTAATTTTATATGACAACTTAAAACACTTGAAATATATGTTTATACCTTATTATTATTAAAATAGATATAAAGTAACACTATAACACCTAAAAAAATAATTTAATTAAGGAGCTTTTAATGTAGTTCTCACGGTTCTCATATAAAGAGGGTTCTCATTTGAACCTCTTCCTATATATATATATATACATATATATATATATATATATATATACTAGTAAAATATCATTCACAAAATAGGATTATAATACCACATAAGTGAATTATCTATAATTCACAAAAATATGAAAATTAAAAATGTATTACCAATTTTCATTCCACATAATATAATCTACCAATAACGAATTTTTTTTGTTGAATAATTATTAGTAGAATAATATTAAAATTATTACAATAGATCAATAGTCATAATAACAACAGAAGTAAACAGACTCTAAGACAAGATAGTATTCTAACATTTTAAAAAAAAAAGCAATAATTATAAATTTAGAAAAATATGTAGTAATTAACGTTAACCCTTTTATATGAAGAGGATCTTCATTCAACCATTGCAAATATACAATAAAACAAGGTTCATTATTCACCAAAATGCATATTGAAGGTAGCAATGGTTAAATACTAGACAGTAAGATAAAAACTTCATCGATAACATAAGTTGAAAGTAGTTGAATACTGTTGGACCAAAAACTTCATCAATTTATAGTACCAACTGTCTTCATGGTCCAAGCTTTTAAAGCATAGCTTAGTGCCAGAGTGATCAAATCATTAAGTTGATCAACTTTCAAATGTTATTACGATTCAACAAGTGCATTCTCAGCAGTCAGCATACAATTGAAACAATGAATACCAAGATTTATCAACAATATCCTTGCATAACTTCCAATAGATAGAAAAACAAAATCAAAGACACTGTGCAGTAGTTCACATCCTTGGCAACTAAAATAATGAATGGCAAACGAAAATGTTTGTCTCGGAAAATATAAAAATGAATCACCTTTCTTCATATACCAAAAATATAATCTAAATTTCCTCCAAAAATTCCTTATCAAAACCTTCTATCACTACTTCACTTCTTAGATTTCTTGGTTGGCCTGCAGTAAAAATCATTTCCAGACATTAACAATTGCAAATAGATATAACAAGATTTTTAGACAACAATTAGACTAAATTACTGTGTAGTATGTACATACACTGCTGCCTTTGTAGCTGCGGCTGGAGCCGAAACTGGTGCCTTCTCTACAGGGCCCTGCAAAACACAAGACAGAAAAGTCAGCTTCTGATAATGAGAGTTTCAAAAAATAATACATCTAAAGATATGTATTTTTTTGTTTCAATCCTCAAGCTCTACTAGTCCATGAGAAGCCATTTATTGACAATTCACAGTGATCAAGAGATAAATGCTTCTGAAAGAGCATGACCAAACGAATCAAAATTTTATGCCTACTTTGCAAAATCCCACAAGTATATGCAAACCAATGATCTATGCACCAAATAAACTGAACTTTTTTTTTTTACTAGGTCATGTTGCACTCGTGGGGAAGAGTATACTTCAATAACGAATAATATCTCACCTGAGCTAGACGTTCATCCCTCCTAGCAATCTTTCTCTCCCTGCTAGCCTTATTCTTTGCCCGCCTTGCTTCAAATTGGTCAGAGAGTGTCTTTTCTCTTGCCTTCTCAGCCTTAGACTTGTGAATGTTTTCCATCAGCACACGTTTGTTTTTGAATACATTACCCTTAACCTTCATGTACATGTCATGATACATGTGCTTGTCAATTTTGTTGGACTCCCTGTACTTGCGTAGCAAGCGCCTTAGAACACGCATTCTTCTCATCCAGAGAATTTTTGTTGGCAACCTTGCCTCCCTAGTTCCCTTGCGCTTACCTGTGATCAATTTTAGAATTAGCATGTTCACCAAAGATTGCTAGGAGGTATTTTTGAAACTTCATTATATAGCATGTTCATCAAAATTATACCAGAATTAGCTCATTCAATGAAACTTCATACCATCAAATATTTGAAACGTATACTTTTCATTTCCGATTATTTTTCCATATACTATCTAGATAACTCTAACGAAACATAAAAATTATATTAAAACTTTTTCCAGAATCAAAAATGAAAACCTACAAAAATAATAATTAAAATAAAACCCTCAGCTAAATATATAGAATAGCTTATCAGTCATAATTGATCAGAATTAGCATGGTTATGTATGCATCATTGGGCCATGGTTCCACCTCAAATTAGCAAATTCAAAACCAAATGTAAATTTTAAAATTAAAAGTTTGAAATATCCCCTCATAAAAAAAAAGCTTGAAAATATGGGGAAAAAAAGAAAGCTCAGATAAATATTGGAAAAGAGTTAATTCTCTGATCTCCACAACAGAAGACCTCATAATGAGCTGGGTATAATAAGCATTTATCATCATCGCAATTATTTTTAAACATCAGCTTCAAAAAAACAGAAAAAATTCTTCGATTGAAGAAAACTTTTGAAAAGGATTGAAAAAGAATGTTGCTTTGCTGTACAATGAATCGATGAAAAGACGGGTCTGAGTGTAAACCAATGAAAGAAAAAAGAGGTTCAATTTAACGACCCATTATTATTTTGCGAGTAATGTCGGATATCCGACTTCTCAAAACTATCAAATCCGATTAGAATGAACAGCCCTAAACTCTACACCCAATAAGCTGAACCCTTTTTTTTATAGGTTTTGATGTTGGTGAAGGGGCTAAGGGGAGACACTTCAATAACTAACAATAACTCACCTGAGCTAAACTTTCATTTTGAATACTTTGTATGAAACTTAAACAACATTATACAACTTAGTTATCACGGAAATGCGAATTCTCAAAAGATTTCCAAGGTAACAAATAAATCTAAAACATATCCAAATTGTTTGTATTAATACCACCATGATGACATAACCAATATGCATTTTCAAAACATACCATATCCAGAGTGACGCCCCTTTCTCTTTGCTTCGTTCATTCGGCGAGCACGAGCACGGGAATGGATATTTGATGGCTTCCTGATGATAAATCCATCTTTGATTAATTTTCTGATGTTTTGTCCTAAAATGAATCAGCTACAAAGTTAAGTATTGCAAGAAAGAGCTCACAAACGGAAAAAGAAAAAGACTTTGAAACAGATAAACAAAGTTTGTAGCTCCAACAAATTCACAAGTCACACAGTAAAGATCAATTCAAAAAAATATTTACCAGCTAAACACCCAGAGCTGTAAATCTAAAAAAAATACTGCATGCAATAAATACTTTTAACCCAGTCAGTCAAATATAGATGTAGCATCCATATAACAGCAAAAACCAAAACTTTCAAACAGACGAGAAAGGTTCAACTAAGGGACGACCCACAAAACAAGCAATTCAGGTAATTTCAATAAAGAGAAATCTAAAGTCAAACAAGATAATATAATTGTAATGAAAAAAATTATGGAAAAATATGCAGTCCAGTAAATCGGAGACATCACCATTGGCCAAAGAGATATCTCAAGCAGGATAAATTTATATGCGCAACAACATATCAGAAACCTAACGGTTTATATGATTTCCAAGACTAGTCAAGTGGGAAGATTACAATAGCACATTTCTTAGAGACCTAGTTATTGAAGCAACCCGCGTTCCCAGAACAATATCTCCAATAATCATCAGTGGATACAAAAATTTGACATTTAACAAGTAAAAAAATATCATCCAATATATTGAAGCAGATCTTTATTGGCCAAAAAGATAGCTCAAGCAGAGAGGATAAGTTTGTATACGCACTTTCAACAACTCAGAAATTATACTTTCAGGATGATTTCTAACACTAGTTGAGTGCGACAAATACAGCAGCATACATAAGAGAAACCTAGCAAAATATTAGCTGCAACAAATCATGTTCAACACTTCTCCATAACAAAAGAAGTAGCCATCATCAATCAATAACAAAACAATAAAATATACATGAAGTGAATACACAAAACATACAACTACGTTCAGTCGGGGAAAAAATGTACTAGGATGAATTCTTATACGCAACGACAAGAAGATAAAAAACCTCAATTTTAGCTTCCAATTCAAGTTTAGCGCGGAACATCGCAAACAAAATTATTAATACCTATGCTAAACTACATTATTTATTCACATCAAAAAATGAACATCACATTTTTTCATTATCGCTTAAATTAAAGAAATTCACCCCAATAATCCTACAAATCCCTCGTTTCGCCTTCTCAAACTCAGAATACTTGGCAACATTCTTGCTAACCATACATTATTCATTAACATCAACCTAAAGTAATGATCTAAAACTCTTTAAATAGTCCCTTTCTTCGTCTTTTCGAAATCGCCATACTCGGCAACATCCTACTTTTCCAAGATTCCTATAATTACAAATATTCAATAACCATTAACCTTAATAACCCTAACTAAAAAGTATAATACCTTTCGAATCTCACAACTTTACTCTCCAAATAAAATTAACATCAAACATCAAACATCAAAAATAATTCTCCATTTATTCTCTACCCCACCAAAAGAACACCCCACAAAAATCAAGCACAAAAGCATATACCTTTAACCAATGAAACAAAGGCAAAAACTAAAAATTCAATTTAAAATGTACTATCTATCAAAAGAGCAACTCCCCCATTGGAAGAAGAGAATGCCCAAATAACAAAATTGAAAGATAAATTCAATTTACGCACAGATAAAATCTTCAAAATCATAATATTTGATTTCCAAGAAGAACTATGTGCGTATAAACCCTAATTCCCAATTCTTCCCCAAAACAACACAAAAATCATTAAACCCTAAAAAAACACAAATATCAATTCAATTAAAACGAATGGAATTAAACACATTCAATAATATAGAAACTTCAATTAATTATGAGAATTAAAAGGGGGAAGAAGATGAATTACGAGAATTAGCTAAAGAGATTTCATTGATTTCATTAGGGTCAAGCCAAATCTTTTTCTTCCCGCATTGAAGGATGCTGGCAGATAGCCGCGCTTGCTGCTTCAACGACACCATTTTTGCAGATTGTAGCGGCGATTTTGAGTGTGAAATAAAAATGTGTAAATTTGAGGGTTTTAACGTTAATTTTTTTTTTGCCGAGAAACCCTAATTGTTGAATTGGGGGTAAAGTTTGGGCCTTTGTTTTTGATTTGTGGGTTTTTTTTTTTTTTTTTGGGTGTTGTATGGCTTTTTTGGATTTTAAGAAGGTTTTATTAATTAATAGGTCAACCCAAATACAAGTGAAAAATGAGGTTTTGTGAATGTCATTAGAGAAAAATGTGATCTACTAATACTGAATGGTTGGGCCTTTTGGTTATTGGACTTTTGTAATTGTTATGTTATTAAATTGTTAGTTTGTTTGATGAGTTTGTTGGAAGGGATTAACGTAGTAGGTTTACGGATGTATAGTATTTAACTATTTATCGATGAGATGATTAATTTTTGAATGAGTTTTTTTGTTTTGAGATTCTTTGTTTCCGTCTGGTTTGACTTGAATTAGGCTTTAAATACAAAGGTATATACAGAGTATTTCATTTTAGTTTTTGAGTTGGAAGTGGATTGAATGATTGCCAAGCTCAATTTAAGACATTCAACTATTTAAGTGTGTTTTGAAACAATATTTTCAAATTTGCATGAATTGGAGTTTTTTTTCCTCTGTTTGAACTAGTTTAAAGTGTTGAAGTTCAGTTACAACTTTTGTACGAAGTACTTATTTAATTTTTGTATCACATGACTATGCAAGTTTCTACTAATATTATTTATTCTTTTTTTTTGTTAGAGAAGATCGAACTTACTCGTATTTTATCAAACATTTTTTTATCTAAAATCATTCAATACAAGTTGTTTCAGGCCAAAATCGCTCGAATGACACTTTATCTTTGGTATAGGAGGAGCTACTTAAGGGGGTCTCAAGATGAGCTTCATATGACGACATTATTTGCCATGCTTTCATCTATCATTCACCACTAAAGATCACCTTTAAATGCCATGCTTCTTCCTCCATAAAAGGATAATGACAAAGCTAAATCATCAAATCATTCACAAATCCTTTAATTTATTGCTTGCGTTCAACATTCAAATTAGTACACCACAATTCATAATTTTGTATGATTATTAAATTTTGCAACTTGCGTGTTAAATTAAGCACCTTTAAATTGATGATCATAGTGCATAATTGACTATATATGGGCCTATAATCAGTTGTTCTCCTCTCACGCCATTCACTCATGCTTTAATACACAAGTCGTAAGGAAATACTGCTATTCGACTATTCGTTGAAGGAATCTAAGGTAAGTTTTATTTTGTGCTTTATATTGATGTTTCAAACAATATAATTAACTTGTTATTATGCTTAATCTCTACTTAAGATAAATTTCATATATAAACTACATGATGCTAATGAAAATGATTCAAAAGTGTTTTCCGATTTATTTAGGTTGTCTTAATTAAGCTAGAATTTAAGATAACGGAGTTTGGAGTAGATTAGAAAATAACTTGAATTATTCTTAGATCATACTACCTCAGGTTTTTTAGTTTTTACATTTCAAAAGTTGCACTATTCATCTTTTAAGCTTTGATTTAATTTTATGATCAATGTATGAAGAGTAATATAGTCAATATGGATCTCGCTTGATTCGTCTTAGCGTGCACTTTATTAATATATAGTTTTTTATATTTTATACAAATATATAATTGGAGTGATAAATTGTTAAAAATATGCCTTAGTAAGTGTGAAAAGTAAATTATTGCAACTAAAAAAAAGGGAGGAGAATGAAAAATCTTTACCAAATGTTCCACGTTTAACAAAAAGCTAGCTATGATATAATATACTTATATACTCCTACAACGTTAAGATTGCATGTAACCATCACATTCATTTTCTAATCTACCTTAGTACACGGTACTAATCTAGGTTTTAATGACAAAACCATATGACAATTATTGATAATGATGTTAACTTAATTATTCTTCTACCAATATATGCAATTATTATTATTTTTTTTTTTTTTGATGACCTCCGTAATATGTACGTAATATATGGGTAATTTCCTGTATTATATGCATGTATTGCTCCTTCTTACAGTTGGATTAAATTTTTTTTTGCGCATTTGTGATTGACTAATTGCTACCCAAGTTTATTATTAAGAAAATAATAATTGCTACCACAAGAAAATAATAATAATAATAATAATAATAATAATAATCTTGTTGCATTGGTTTTAAATCAAATTTTGTCATGTGCGTAAATATTCAAATTATTATGCAAGTGTCCCACCAATAATGTTTGAGCAACGTAATGCAATAAATTAAAAACAAGATAAATAAGCACAATTGTATAAGTTTGTTGTCTTGTTTTTGATAGTGGATTGGTGGAGACCACATTATGCATATACAAAGAACATATGAAGTAATTTAGAATATATTTAGACAGGTACATGCATATACAAAGAACAAAATAAAAAAATGGTGCTACGTTATGCATTATTAGTTTGTAAGAGCATGTGCTAAAATAATTTTGAATTTCATAAAGAATAGATATAAATACCAATGAAGTTGAACGAATTGCCAAAGGATTGTGTTTCTACCATTCTTTCACTCACTTCTCCGGTAGATGTTTGCCGGTCTGCAGCAGCAAGCTCGGAATTCCGATTAGCAGCTCAATCGGATTGCGTCTGGCAGAACTTCCTACCACTTGATTACCATGAAATAGTTTCTAGGGCCGACGCATCATTACTCAAGTTTAGTACAAGGAAAGAGTTGTTCTTCTTGCTCTGCAACTCACTTCTCATAGATGGTGGCAAAAAGGTGAGTCACATTAATATTATAAAATTTCGATCGTGTCATTCGTATATATGAGTCTATTTGTTTCAATTTATTTTTGTTTATATGAACTTATCTTAAATAAGCTGAATTTATTTTATGTTTTTTTTTTTTTTTAATAACACATGTATGGAGTAATTAAGATTTGACAAATCTTACTACTTTTCAAAATTTATCATCTAAAAAAATAATGTTATTATTAATTTGCTTAACATATGTTGCCCGATTGTAGGTTGTTTATATAAACAAAATTAATGGGCTCAAATCGTACGTATTATCAGCAAGAGATTTGTCAATTGCATGGGCTAATGACCCATTTTATTGGTCCTGGAAAAATGCCCCTCAATCAAGGTATCTATACCGAAATACTTTGGTCTCTTGTTAGCGTTTTAGCCTAATCAATGACCATGGAACTTTTTAAGGAGTTATATACTTGTATCATCATACATAATCAATCGTTTATATATGAATGAACATGTATATTATAAAAAAAAGCTAGCGAACATATTGTACTACACTATTATAATATGTTATACGGAGTACTAGTGTTTTTGTAAGGAGATGAAACACTTTTAATTGTCTATGTTTGGGAAATAAAAATTATTGGTGAATTTGATAGTGTTATTACTTGAACGTGGGAATTCATCGAGATATAATGTTTGAATTTTGTCACTTCATAATTGAAACAACTTCATTATGTTTGGTTTAAGTTATAAGTATTTTTTTAGCATCCTAAATTTTGTATTGGTAAGCATGGTTTAAACTAAACGTTAGATACTTAGATCATTAGTTGAAAATGAATAATTAACACCTCGCTTCCAAGGAACAAGTACAAAATGAATGTTTAAATTATTTGATTTCAGGTTCATAGAAATTGCGGAGCTAAGAACTACATCATGGTTAGAAATCCATGGGTATATAAAAATAAAGATGTTGTCACCAAACACGTCATATGGTGCCTATCTAATCTTCAGGGTGTCTAAACGTGCATATGGGTTGGAAATAATGCCGATGGAAGTTTCGGTCCAAGTAGGCAATGATTTAGTGAGCCAGAATACGATTTATATGCGTCAAGATGATGCCAAGAACAAGCATGAAATCCAATGGTTGTTGTACTACAATAATCGTACTGAAATGCTAGCGTCAAGGATTGATCAAGATTTCGACAAGAGTATGTTAGTAGCCCAGGGTGCACGCGATGATGGATGGATGGAAATTGAATTAGGGCACTTCTTTCGTGGAGAGCCTTGTAGTGATGATGAACATAATGTTGCGAAGATGAGTTTGATGGAGATAAAAGGGCATCATTTGAAAGGGGGACTTATAGTTGAAGGGATTGAAATAAGGCCTCTGCATTAGCTAGATATACAACTATCATTTGTGTAAACTTAAAGAAGGGGTAATTAACTAGGGAACCACATTGTAAATAATGTAATGCTCACACTGAAACTAGCTTTATTATTTCATTAAAATTTCTTGTTTAAACGAGCTTGATTTTAAGCTATATGTTTATTTCATTTATTTTATAGTTGTAAACTTGTAATAGGGCAAATTACTAAATTGGTATATGAGAAGCCAAGAAGTTTGATCTCATTAGGGTCTTAGGGATTGCACGTCCCTTAAATTCTTATTTTACGGATAAAAAAACATTTTAAAAAATGTTAAATATTTAATAGTCAATTTTGTCACCTTTAAAAAAGTCAATTTTGTTTTGCTATCAATTTATCACATCTAATTCATTACATTGGAATACGACTATGAGTAAGCTACCTTTTGGATCAAAATATTGCCATTAATATGAAGTCGAAAAAGTATATTATTTGAGCACTTACCTAACAATTACGAACACAAGATAGTTAAATACACATGACATATAATATAGACTTTTCTACACCTCTTTTACCTATAAATGAAGGTAATTTTACTATAGTATCATATACACGTTCATCTTGATCGAAAAGGAACAAATAATCTTTCTCAAATTTTACATGGAGATGACTTACTGGCTCTCAATTTGGTTTGAAATAAGGCTAATCTATGCTAATTAAGTTGACATGAATTGAAAATTTCTAACAAGTGTGAAAATATTTTCCGATTAATCAAAATATTTTATGAAAATTGAAGTAAAACGTATTCAATCGTTCCAAACTTCCAGCCGCTCTCTCCTCTATCATCTCCTCTTTTCCTTTTCTATCATTCTCTAAAAACCTAGTTAGTGAAAGATTTAATTTGTTAATAAAGATTTGTACAAGATTGCAACATATGTCAATTCTACATTTACAATCAATTAGTAATGTGAAAAAAAGTATTTATTATTGTCAGATCTTATATACAACGATTATAGTTTTGTTTAATTTGAATATTATTCAGCTAATGTTGTTTATATTTGTTAGTTTTGATGTCTACTACAAATGTCACACGACTTTTTTATTATGAACATGTTCGTGATTTGAATATGTGATAAATTCAAATTAATGAGTTTTGTCGTTTTGGAGGTAAAACTGGTCACAGTGTGAGGGCAGTTTAATTGTCAATCTTACACCTTACAAAGACGTCCAATTGAATTGGAGATATGGATCGAGTTACAATTGGAAAAATGAAAAAAACACTAAAAACTTTCAATTCAGTTTCAATGAGTTAAGTTCAATTAAAGTAAACAGGTTCTAATAATCTAATATGAAGCGGAAGAAAATATATAATTCGCGTCTTATTAATTCACCTCGTTATAGCTGATCCATATAGCAAATGGATGTTAGTCATTCGAACAATCATCTATTACAACACAGCATTTTCTGTGTACTATGTTCATTAAACAGTTTTGCAAATGTTGCAATGGTAAAGTTAACTTAAGCTATACTGATTGGAGCTAAGTATAACATACCATTAGTCATGTCAATTGTTTCTATAAGATGTACTCCATATATTTTTAGTTTTCAATTATGTTTCCATTTACTCCGTAACGTCTAAATGACCTTCGATTAAACAGCTTACACTGAACTAAAAAAAAAATAAAATTAAAATAGCATTTTCCAGAATAAAAACAAAATAAATAAAACCCTCAGCTAAATGAATCAATTAGATTATCGATCATAAGTTGATCAGAATTAGCATGGTTAAGTATGCATCATCGGGCCATAACTCCACCTCAAAACAACAAATTCAAAATCATATTAAAATTTTGGAAAAATAAAAAAGCTCAGATAAATATTGGAAAAGAGTCAATTCTCTGATCTCCACAACAGAAGACCTCATAATGAGCTGGGTATAATAAGCATTTATCATCATCGCTATTATTATTTTCAAACATCAATTTAAAAAAATAACAAAAAAAACCGTGAAAAATTGAAGGTTTTAATTTGAAATGAAAACAATTGAACAATGAAAAGATTGAGGTTAGAGTGAACATCAATGGAAGATAAAAAAAGAGATGACATTTATACAATGGGAGGCGGAGGTTAGGAGATTGGTGATTAGGTTTAAGATTTTATATCATTCTTTTATTTTGGGCTTCAATTTAACGGCCCATTATCATGTTTGAGATGTTAGCCCAATATGAGGCCATTTTTGGCCCAACTTGCATCATTTTTCAACTCCATTTACATAAACTAATACGGAAATTCAATAGTGAAATTGTGAAGTCAATATGATCAAATCGATGAATGCACGCAACTTTTAATACCATCATTGAACTTGAAAATCAATGTGGAATTGTGGAGGCATACACGATATATTAGTGCTGCACAAGTTTACCGCACAACTAATGCAAATAGGGAAAGTCGGAACCCATTTTTATTCCAATAATAATGCTCTTTATCTTTGTCTTTATTTGACTTGTTGTGTGTGATTGGACATCACTTAATACCATAATTAGCATTATTCCGACATCACTTATTACCATCTTTAGTAATTATATTAGGTGGGATAACTTTCAGTTTTAACGGCGTTAGCACTTAGCATGCTAAGAGAAAGTTAAGAACATAAAGACTATAATCTTACTTCTTTCAAAGGTGGATAAGTTTTTACATTTAGAAAAAAAAAATACTTGTATATAATTTAGCATTATGTGATCAAATGGCTATTATTAATTTAACTCGTCTGACAACTTCTCTCTATCCCATGCCATGAGCCGTCGACCACACAAGGTGAAATGACCTTTTATGAGAAAAATTATGTGACAAACGGAACAAGACCGGTATAGACGTATAGTCCCTTTAGCCCTTAATTGTCTAAGCACGAATGCACAGTGCCATAATGGTTTATGGGACCTTGAATCTCAATAAGGTCACAGGTGGTGAAAATTTGGTTAGTTACGTAGAAGTTACTTTATGTCACTAATAGATTACATAACTACATAAGTGGACCATTTACTTTTAAATTAATCAAATCAAGTTCAGTTAGTTGCACGATAAGACAAAAATATACTCTTCCAAGGAAGAAACATGACATCTGTTATGTTTGGAAGAATTAAATCAATTAATCATGTATATCAAGTAAAATAATTAATAGGTCGAATCATCTTATTATAATTTATTGTGTATTAACATCAACTACAATTTCAGTTATTCAAACGTTGATATGAGCTAATGAACAAGTTATATAGTTGTATAGGCTATTAAGAGGTTAATGTTAGCTATTGAAACAGGGATATTAGCTAAAGAAATTCTAATTAACAATATAAATATGTTAATTTGTTGCACCATAAAATGTAACTCGAGTAGTTGTATAGAAATGATTACCTTTCTAAGGGCCTGTTTACTTTAGTTGAAAACAGCTGAACAAAACCGAGCTGAATTGAATTAAAAGTTTTTTTTTTATTTTTTTATGAAGGATTAATGAGTAGCAAAATAAAATAAAAGCTGAATTGAACCGAACTGATTTTAAAGGTCTGTTTACTTCAGGTGAAAACAGGTGAGCTGAACTGATTGGATTTGAACCGAACTGGATCGAAAGTTTTTATAATGAAGGATTAATGAGTAGCTAGAAAATAAAAGAAGGGTTGAGTTGAACTGAACTGAACTGATTTTAGGCTGAAGTAAACAGGCCCTAAGCTGAAGTAAACAGGCCCTAAAGAATCATGATTGAATTTCAACGTAAAATTGTGAGTAAAATCAATTTTCATGTTAATGTTAGTTCAACTTAAGTTTTTCATTTTAAAAATTCTTTTCATCAATTGCTAATTAAAAATAGGGAAAATAAACTAATCCTTGGAGTATCATATTAAAGATCATAACGTTAATTTTACTTTACTTTTTTATTATTGCTAAGGAGACGTTAAGGCAAATGGTGAGAATCCATCTTATCATTCGTTTAAACTAAGAGAAATTATAGGTAGCCAATAAAGCTATCTTTTACTCTTATATTAATATTACTTATTCTGTATGAATTTTCTAATAACTCATTCTCATTATCAATCCGCAAACTGGTAAACGATTCATTTCAACTTTCAATACAATTTAAGACAAACAGAATAACAACGATAAATCTAACCGATTGAGAAGGAACGATCATGAATAACAATTATAGTAGTGCGTGGAATGATCGTATCAGTTCTGATTGCAAAAAAAAAAAAAAAAAAAAAAAAAAAAACCACTTTACACAACATGTGACACTTATAATAAGTTAATAACACAAAACTATTCAATTCCTCGTTGATAAATTCCTTGCCACAAATACAATCCGACATCACCCATTCACTAACTCCATTACAATTCTCCCTCCAATTTATCCCCCATTCTCTTAATATTACTATCCCCATAAACTTGGTTGTCCTCGTTCATTTATGGTCCGACAATTAATTAAATATTAACCAAAATAAAATAAAATAATGTCGGAAATTAATGGTGAAAACTCAGAATACCCATCAACAAGAAGTATAAGCAGTTTAATATCTGAAGAAGAAGCTATTATTGTTTCTTTAGATCTGGTTTCTGCTGCTAGACGTAATCTCAAGTTCCTCCGCTACGTGTCGGATTCTGATTGGCTTCACCACCCGTTTACTCTACTTGAAGCCATTCGCAGGTTTAATTTTGCTCATTCTTCCATTAACATAACATAACACATATTATTTTCCTACAAATTTCCTCCATTTTTAAATTAAGATTATCTTAATTAATATAAACCTTTTTTTTTTTTTTTGTTTTTTAAATTTATTTCTTAAATTACCATATTTTGTTTGATCATTTGACTTAAAGGTCTATCCCACCTAAAAAGAGAAGATAGTATATACAAAGTATTTGAAATTAGGGTGCGGAATTCGAATTCGAACTCCTACATAGTATTCCATATAATTTTGACGTTACGCTCACCATGTTACCATCCATTTAAATATTATTATTACATGTGAAATTTTACATATACAGTAACAATTGGATTGATGGGTAAATATATACGTAGTATTAAACTGATTGAAAAAAAAGTTGATTTTGACGTGTTAATCAATGCTCAAGGCTATTAAGTTGATTTTATTTTATTATTATTAAATTACTATTTTTTTTTCAAGGATATCAAATGATAAATTTAAATTTTCCATTATTTATTTATTAATTTTAACCTTAACTAATCACAAATAAAATTTGAGCATAGCATTACACCGATAAATGCTACTCCATGTCTCCATCCTATAAATTCATTAGACTTAACCATAGATAAGTTTGGGTTTTTTGTATGTGAATGAGTAACAGTGTAATTTTATATTGAAATTACTTGAGAGTTAGTTAAGATGTTTTAGAGTTACTTGAAAATACTAATGAGGGTATTTAGCGTAATTTAGCAAAACTAACGACTGGTAGTTACGACAACCAAAAAAATAAAATAAGTGGAACGGAAGAATTATGAATTAAAAACTAATATGAATTCTTTATATAAGTGCAAAGATTGATGTAATAAACTTTTGAAAATACTTAAAATAAAATAAGTAATTTTTTTTAACATCGAGGAAGTATATAATATGTAGTATTGAGTTCGTTCATTTCAACTTGTTTTTATTATGGGTTTAAAGTTTAGACTTAGTATGTAGTACCCCTCAAATCGTTTAAGTTCGTTGGTTACATTTTAACCATTAATTTCTCACTTAAAGATATCAAATGTAATCAGGTTTAACGGGAGTATAATTTTTTTTAATTGAAACAATTATTATATTTGGAACTGAAAACGAATAATATATATAGAATCATAGGCTAACTCTTTGTTTGCGTCAATTATTTTTATCTTGTTTGTTTCTTGTAGCTACTTTAGCTTTTTTTTTTTTTTTTTTTTGGCAAATTTTAGCTTCTTAGCTAGTACAAAGTAATAGTTATTGGTAAACAAGGATGTTTATACAATATATTAGAAGACGTTTTTTTTTTTTTTTTTTCAAAAAAATTATTGTTGAACAAGGATATCTATGCAATAAATTTAAAAACGTTCTTTTAAAATTTTTTTTGTTAAGTGACACTCTCTAAAGTAGTATCATGAAGCGTGCCATGTCTTATGTTTAGAGCTAGATTCAAATATGTGACCTCTTATAAATTAGGGTCATGAATTTATCATCTCAGCCATCGAACTTACCTCACTATTGGCTTTCATGTCATTCTTTGTCTTATACAAGTAGAACATTACAATAAACAAGTTAACAAGCAAACCAAAAATTAATGCATCAATCATGAATTGTTGTCAGTTTTGTATGGGTCCTAGATTGAATGTTATTGATGTATCCCTTACAAATAATTGATTTTTTTAAGTCTTGCTGATAACATTTTGGAAAGCTACTTTGTTGTATCAATCACTTTGAGCATGATGTTTGCTTTGTTTTTTCTTTCATTTGGGGGAAAAAATCTAAATATATCACTGTTATATCTACATTGCTTTTGTGGTATCATAATATCATGTAATTAAGTTCAAGTCGATTAAGAAAAATTCCTACTGCATAGCTGTTAACTGCCGGTAGACAAATAAACGAATTGTTATTTGGTCAGATATGAGGAGCTTTGGATGCCGATGATATCTGATCTAATGGTTGAGCAGAACCAAAGGCCGCCTATGATCCTTCCTCCATTTGATATAGAATGGGTTTGGTATTGTCACACTCTTAAACCGGTAAATTTAATTCTAAGTATTTTGGTTACAATATAAAGTACAATGTTGATCACTTTGCTAGCTAGTTTCTTCTGATCAGTTCTAAAAGACAAAACATGGTATTTTGAGACAGGTCCACTACAAAGAATACTGTCAAACAAGGTTCTCTAAGGTCATAGGGAAGGTAGCTATTTTCGACGAGCAGAATGAAGAATATGCTGTTAACATATGTAGGGAAATGTGGAAGAAAAGATACCCAAACGAGGCATTCGAGAATGAAGCAATAGAGTG
Source organism: Suaeda aralocaspica (assembly GCA_016808085.1). NCBI lineage: Eukaryota > Viridiplantae > Streptophyta > Magnoliopsida > Caryophyllales > Amaranthaceae > Suaeda > Suaeda aralocaspica. The sequence goes on along the minus strand of PYUH01004041.1, from coordinate 586,709 downwards.
TAAAGAGTCTCAAAAAAGCGCCAATGAAGAAATATTAATGGGTGAAATGAGGAAGCAAAAGGGACTATATGAAAGGTATCTTAGTGAACCTTATAAAGGAGAACTAGTGTACTTAATTGCAGCAAAAAGGAGATACAAGAAGTTTTTACAATTGGTGATAATGCAACAGAATGATTGTGATGGTGATGAGTTTCCATGTGTTTTTGTTCCCACTATTGATATCTTGCTAATGTGGCTCACTCACCAGGTTGGTTCTTTCATTTAGGTCCACCCTTTTGTTGTGTTATGTTTGAGCTTACCCACCATAGTTTGGCACCTTTCAACAAAACTTTAGCCTACCTTGTATTCATGTATTATTTTGCTAGATATTTGTGTGTGTTTTAGCTAAAGTTGTCAGAAAAATTAGGAATTTGGGATCTTACTTTAGTTTAAGTTGGTGGTGGTCCGGTGTAGTACTTAAGTTTAGGATTATTGGATCTAATTGAAAATTTTAACATATCTTGTTAGTAAGACCATCGATCATGATTCATGACTACATAGTCTACATTATCCACAGACCAGAGTTTTGCTAAGGTTTACCTATTTTAGATAATAAAGTTAAAGAAAAGGGGAGTAAGAAGTGTAAGAAGGAAGTAACGAGAAGTTTTATGATTGTTAATGATCCAATTGATGATACTACAAAGTAATGTATAAGTATAATCTCGAATGGTCCTAGTTGAAAGCTTGATTATTCTGGTGTGATGTTACTATGGGCCAGGCACGGTGATTCTGAAACCATCATATTTGATGGTCTTTAATAAATGCCCTTGAAGATAAATTTGTATTTCATGCATCGGACCTAGTCTTTTGACATTGTAGAGGTGTGGGACCTTAAATAATGAAGGATCGATGGCTATATTTTTTAGCTGAATTCCTCAAAATAACCCCTTTCCCATAACATATGGGGGTAAGAATTTTTCTTGACTAGCACTACTCCCATTACTTGACTATTATGAAATGAGCAAGTAGCTAGGAAATAAGTAATCCAATAATTTTTGATTAGTTGACTGAGCATAGCATTGTGGTCTATGACTAGGATTAAGCGATGAATCCATAACATGTATAGCATTTTGGAATCCTGTATTTTTAGTGGATATTATTAGGATTCTTAAGATTGAAGTATTCTTTAGAAGATGTCAATTTGTTATATTCAAATGAATCAATTGTTACTTTTATGGACTTTACCTTAGGTCAACATTGATTAGCAAAATTTGCACAAAGCTTTAAAAATTACCATGAAGCCTATTGTGATTTTACTATACTCAAGCTCTCATACATCCCAAATTATAATATTCACATGAACTAGAGCTACCCAACGGTATATGCAGCTGACACACAGCACATGGAAAATGAGCTGCTGCTGAAGGTGGTGGGCCCATGGGATCATTCAGTTAAAGAAGAAGACATTGAGAAAATGAAGGAGCTTTGGGAGGCTACTTTTGATCAGCCATATGAGAAAGCTGGAGGTATGCTAGCCGTTGATTTGCGAGGCGGTACCACTGTCCAAACTCCGGTTTATTGGGTGGTTTCAGACTTTGATGCTAATACTAAATACAAGTCATTGCACCCAAGATTCTCACTAGAGGTTAGTTGTTTGTTGAAAGTTCCTTTTACTAATATATTTGCATTTGTTTACTAACTAAAATTAATTAATGGTAACTTATTATAATCTGTCAGTTTATTGGACATCACGAGATCATCGAATCTCTACGTGATGTCTACTATGCATTCTTTGTTGTCATTTTCCAACATCCAATACATTCATATTAGTTTTTTAATGTGTTTTTGCATTGTTAAGAAAAGCTTTTTAATGAAGTGAAGGTGATCTATATTATTGTTTTCCAAATGGGATATAAAGAAAGGTTTAAAGTCCAAAAGATTGATTTAGTGTCATTTAGGAACTAGGACAAAATACAAGTTAGGTTTTCTGACTATTTAGTCATCTCCTGGTCAATGATATTTTCAGGAAATCGTGAACATATAGTCTAATGCTAATTGACTAGCTAAGAATGTACTTGGTTCGAAAATTGCACCCTACTCATTCCATGCCCAAAGTCTTGTAGACACGGCCTGCTTTTAGCCGTGCAAAGAGCCTTTCATAGGGTCCGTTGGATTATTACAGGACTCAAATCTATGTTGTATGAAGACAGGATATATACAAGAGTATTGACGTATGTGTGTAAAAGGCTCAATGCTCTTACTATATGTAGGAAGGTCATGTTTAAAGGCATGTACCTGGGGAAAAAAAAGTTTTTTTGTCTTATTTTATAAGGTGGATTTGGTATCTAATTGAGATAATTCATCTAATCACATGATTAAACTTTGTAATGGAGGTTTGTAGAATCTGTAAAAACTTAATAATTCACTATAAAAATACCCAAAAAGTTATTGTTGAAGGTGTCAATTTTTTATGATAGATTGCTCCTTTTAGTTCTGGTTATCATTTTTCTTTTGTTCAATTGTTGTTCAGTAACTTGATTATATCTTAGCATAGGTTAGCCTGAATCTCTTCATACTACAAATGTAGCTCAAAGATGTCCAGTTTGAGGGTGATGTTGAAAAGTGTCACTGTCACATTAGCAGGTTATGAAGGGATTAAATATTCGATACAAGCCATTAGTTAGACACTAAGACTGTGTAAGAAATTAAGCAAGGCTATGTGTAAATAGCTTCAAAAGTCATTAATTCGTATTGCATTGTTCAATTCATTCACCACAATGCTGAATGCTTTCTTCTCCTCTCTTTAAATCAGTCTGTTTAATAGATGTATGGACTCCTAGAAAACTAAAATTCTGAGTTCTTGCATCAGTTGCATGTGCTAGCACATGTAAACTTAAAGTCTAAACTGATTCGTAGCAAGTATGTTTTTTTTATTGAATCTTGTATGTATAATAATCATAGCTATTTCATTGAGAATTGTCGCAAGTTTTGAGTACTCTGCATTGTTGTTAATTAGATTTCTAATTGGGTATCACTATGTCAGGTATGTGTATTTCTGAGGCTTAGGTCACATATGCTTGCAACACATGCAGAGAAGACACGTGAATACTTGCGTTTACGAATCTTTAGATGTCACAAAGAACTCAAGCTTGACATACCCATTTCAAGGTTGAATCCCAGTTCATGGGAAAAGGCATGGCATCTCTATTCTGAGTTTGGAACCAGGGGCATAAGGCTTGAGCTTAAGCATCCAGGGAACCTTTGTTTTACAGGTACTGGTTTGCTTGATACTGTCTCTTTTTCATGGAACGACTTGCTTCGTGCACCTTCTCTTGCATTTGGAAGCGAAGTTGATCAGAACATTAGGGTCTTCACCTCGATTACTCCTCCTGTTCAAGCACCATACCTGTTGAAATGTGTCCCCGATCGTGTTACCGATGATTCTGGTGCTATGATCTCTGATGTGATACTTAAGCTAAATCACTATCGGCCCCAGGAAGGAAGATGGCTGTCTCGGACTGTTCTGGATCACGCAGGAAGAGAATGCTTTGTAGTTCGTATAAGGTGAGTCATTTCTTTATTTTAACAGGAGCATGTGAAGGTCATCAATTTATGCTTTTTCTGCAAAGACTTATATATTACTTTTCTCCTACAATATGTTTAGTAATGTTCATGTAATTATAATATATTATCAAGTACATCTTTCAAAGGGGCATAGTTTAAAGTACGATCTGCCCATTTGGGAGGATTTGAATCATGTCTGAGCTTCAGTGATGTGTGCCATAAAAGAGATTTGGCCCGAGTAGCTTATCTTATGCTTAGGCCTATGTTAGGCTGACTGTCATGAAGTGATATTAACACAATAACACACTGAAGTAGGTTGTCAAGCTGATTATTTTAGGTAATCTAGCTAGTTCTTAGAATTAATTGTCACTTTAATCCATGATTTGCCTGAAATTCCTTTTTAGTTAGTCTCATTTGACTGGAAGAAATCGAAAATTAACACAACCAATGTCTTATTAAGAAATTTAACTATATTTTCATCCCAAAGTACATACGAATGTAGTATAATAATGCCATACTAAAGAGTTAGGTAATCGGTCTTTGATAGGTTTCTGTCGGTTAATGGTTATGTAGAGCTCAATCTAGTCTGCTTAATGGAATTACAGAGTAGGTGGAGGATTTTGGAGGAGAGGGGGTGAATCTCCGGAGACTGTGAAGTGGGAAGATCGGATAATTGAGATACGTGAAGGTCCATGGTCTTATGTGGAAAGTTCTACAATCGGCAAAGCCCCTGGTATACACGACTGAATTCATATTTTTCTCCACTTTCTCAGAAATGCTACAATACTATAATATTAACATTGTAGTTTTTACTATGTTTACAGATAAAGTGGTGGGAACAGCGAAACCTATAGAAGAATCAAAAGAGAGAATCTCTTGGTGCTTGTCATCTGGGGATGAACTGGTAGTGCAATGGGAATCAATATCTTCCTTGGAAACTCTAAGCCTTATGCTTAATACCCAAGATGCCGACTCTTCAGTAAGACTCGAGAAAATCCATCTTGTTTTGAGTATTAACAGTACACTGTTATACTGTATGGAAACGAAAATTGGAAATGAATGTTCTTGCCATTGGAAAACATAGAGATGCAAATTCAAACACTTCATCAACATTTATGCTTTGATTTCTTTCTTTTTGTTTGTCCAATGTTAATGAGCTTGGCCATGAAATTGACTTTCATGGCTCATTTTGTGCCTTAATGTTCGTTGAAACATCGCTGCTTACATGTAGATTATTTTTTACAGATAAAGTTACTGAAGGGCCGAAAAATGCAGTATGAGGTGAATAAGGAAGAGAGAAAACTACAGAAAACAGAACAAGAAGCAGAAGAAGAAGACGAGTATGTGACTGTGGTTAGATTTTCTGATGAAAACCCGAATGGAAAAGCTACTGCTTTACTCAACTGGAAGCTTCTGGCAGTAGAGTTATCACCTGAAGAAGATGCTGTATTTGTGCTGTTATTGTGTCATGCTATTCTCAGAAGTGTTTCTGAGATGAGAAAAGAAGATATAGGAGGATTGCTAGTAAGGCGAAGACTGAAAGAGGCTAAGCTTGGGAGTAGAGATTGGGGTTCTGTTATAATCCATCCTTCAACTTATAGTGCATCGTCTCTGACATCGCCATACATTCAGCCTTGGTATTGGAATGCTAAGGCTGTTTTAGGGAATGATCCCGGTGCTGAGCACACGTTAAACCAACCAAGTTTTTCTTCAGCTGAAGGTGGCGAAAATTTGTACAAGAGAGGCATCATCTCATGATAATATCAATTTGATTGCTGGAAAATTTTGCATATATGATCTAATATGAGGGAGGTTGTACATATGATTTGGGTGTGTATTTGTATCAAATATCAATTGTGAAAGGCACGTCAAAAACAGAAAAAAGAGTTCAAAATCTCAAATAAGCTGACACTTTATTTACTGTGACTAAAAACCAAAATATCAAGTGGTGTGTTTACTGTGTCTGTAGATGGAATTGAAATTGGACCTAAAGCTTGAGAAAAGTTGGCTATCACTAAATTAAAACTAGCATTTATAAAGTTGGTGTAACATAAATTTGAAAACTTTGACGATTTTCATGTAAAAAATGTGTACGGAATATCATCTAGTGGCAAGATGGGGTACGAGTGATAGTAAATCAGTCCTTGACTCTGTGTCTCGAAAAATCCTTTCATTGGTGAAGTTGGAATATCATGAATAAATTTACCTTTGAAAATGCTCAATACGTGAAACATATGACCGTAGATTGATCACTTATTAGGTGATAAGCAAGCCAAAACTAGTGATAGGTTGATAACTGCCCATGTGATTCCCTGCTCATTGCTAATAAGACACCGCTGATTATCACTAAGCTAGATCTTCTAGTTGAAAACTAATCACTTCCGTTGTCAAACTTGAGCATGTTCTATGACCTTAACCAATAAGGGTTTGATAACTCGATACTTGCAATTGATAATTCACAATCCAAACAAAATCTTATTTTTTATGATTTAATATTTAATTTCTACCGGCCACACACTTATGAAGCTTCATTTGATCAAGTAATCTTATATTAATGAGTTTCATGTCATGTCCTCTATTCCGTGCATTCTTCTAAATATATACGAAGTATTATTTTTCCATAGCCTTAGTAATTTACCAAATTAATAATTAAAATCTTAACAAGATATTTCACAATTTTAACAAAGTCTCAAAATACATGTTTTAATTTTTACATTGTACTTTATTGATTTAATATTTGCTAGGTTGACATGATGGCATTTGCTATGATTTTGCTCATTAGATTTGGAATTAGCTTCAAATGAAATCAACAATTTTATATACGGATTCTAATTTTGCTCATGTGATTTGAAGACAGACTAAAACCAAATCAACAATTTTTTTTTTCCAATGTACAACTACCGTCAACATTCATTTAATAATTTTCGTATAAAAATTACATGTTCCTATTGATGATCATAAGTTGAAAATAATCATTAGACAAGTGCACTAAGGTGTAGAGGAAAAACCCCCAATACCTCGTCATATTAAAGCCGTTGTCTTTAGTCATTACTACCATGTGATATTGTGAATTTTGATGTGGTGTGGTAGACCTAAGGGATGAAGGAAGTAGAAAGAAAAGCATATTATCACATTTTTATAAACACCAAATTGTATGATTGATAATCACATCTCATTTCAAATAGATAGGTACGGTCCCTTGCACGTTACTGGGCCCCACGCTGCATTTATATCCCTCTCCTTTTTTTGTCTAATCCCCCGTACGAAACGCATATCCGTTTCGTTCATAATGTCGTTGACTCGTTGCAAGTTGCAACCAAAGGTAACGGTCCAAACACCTCCCCTCTAGCATATTTAATTACCTCTCCATCAAATATATGCAAAACCTTATTACCAATATATATTGTGATACAGGTTAAGATTGAAGGTTCCTATGCAATAGTTTAAATGTTTGAATCCTCTTTCTTTATTTATAATAAATATTTGATATACGATGTTAAACGCATAATAAATTAAATCTTAATTAATATAATTAAATTAATACGAAGTATTTTAGCACTTGATGAGTTATATACGCTTTATATTAAAAAATTATAGAATCAAGAGAAAGATTTAATTTAGTCAGTCACAAAAGTTAAATGATTTAAAAGGTCTAGTACAATGTGATGATTGCTACACAGCACTTAGCTGAATCATTGATTAATGGCTTTCTACCAATGTCCAAATAGTCTATCATCGAAATTTTTTTTGTCCAAAGTCTGTTTATTGTTCATCCTTGTACCAAGTCACCATCATATAAGATATAAGAACCAATTATTTCACACACTTAATCACTTTACTCATAATAATTAGTTTAGCTAATTAATCTTTCATTTTCTCTGTCTCCTTAAACAAAACCACCCTTGTTATTCTAATGACCACCTCACACCACCAAAACTCCTCCTTACTCCTCACCCTTCTAACCGAAGACCTCCTCTCTCGAATCCAATCCCACCTCCTCCATCCATCCGACCACCAATCATTCCGCCTCGTCTGTCATATTTTCTACCGCCTTGACTCGCAAACTCGAACCCTCCTCCGTCCTCTCCACCCCTCCATCATACTTTCCCTCCTACACAAACTCCCTTCCCTTCACACCCTAGACCTCTCCCTCTGTCCTCGAGTCGATGACTCCCTCGCCTTTGCCATCTCTCCACTCATTCGCCATCGTGTCATCACCATATCCTTGGGACGAGCCACTGGGCTCACCCATACAGGCCTCGAGACTCTTGTACGGTCATGCAAGAAGCTCGAGGCCCTTGATATCTCCTACTGGTGTAAGAGGCTTGGTGATAAGGAGGCCCTTGCATTGTCGTGTGCCACAGGTTTGAAGGAGCTGAGGATGGACAAGGGATTAAGCGTTGACGATGTGGGATTGGCGCACATTGCTGTGGGATGCGTGGGTTTAGAGAGGGTTAGCTTGAAATGGTGCTTGGGGATTACTGATCTTGGCGTTGGTCTTCTTGCTAACAAATGCTTGGGGTTGAAATCCATAGATGTTTCCTCCCTTAAGGTTGGCCTTTTCGCTTAATTATTTTATTCCTAAGTACCTTTCTAAATTTATTTATTCGTGTACGTTGTGGATGTACAACTGGTTGTACCATAGATGTACAATAGTGTACTAACAATATTTTAATAGATTACGAGTGAATCATTACGATCAATATCGAGGCTGCAAGAGCTGGAAAGTTTGATAATGGTGGGATGTAATATGGTGGATGATTCCGGCTTGCATTCGCTTGGAAATGGTTGCCCTTCACTTAAGGTTGGTATTAATATTGTACTAGATTTATACATGTACATTCTACTTATAGTATGCATGTATATGAGTGTTTGATGATGAAATTTTGTACAACGTTGTTACTTTCAAAACTTCCTAACTGTTGTAGGTAGTAGATATCTCAAGGTGTGACAGAATAACTTCTGCTGGTTTATATTCTGTACTTAAAGGACACCGCCAACTGCAACACTTAAATGCAAGCCATTGTATGGTCGTGAGTACTGCTTAAAACTGTGGGAAACCTTTCTCTTAATCCTTTTATATACCTTGCTAAATCTCTTCCTTCCGTACAAACGCTAATATTTTTTTATGATCTTTATTGCAGGATTTCACCTCTGACCTTCTTTGTGCATTGAAAGGCTTGAAGTCATTAACTGTGTTCAAAGCAGATGGAGCTAGAGTTTCTCATGCTACTTTCCAGACGATCATAAAAAACTGCGTGTCTCTAGTTGAAATCTCGCTGAGTAAATGCATAGGATTGAAAGACATTTACATTACAAGGCTAGTAACCGGGTGCTTCGACTTGAGAATCTTGAATCTTTCGTGTTGTGCATCTGTTACTGATGATGTGATTGCAGCCATCGCAGGTTATTGTAGGAAACTGCAGTGTCTAAAGTTGGAATCTTGTGGTTCTGTAACTGAAAAGAATCTTCAACTGCTTGGATCTTTTTGTGTTCTTGAGGAGCTTGACCTTACTGATTGCTCTGGCATAAATGATACTGGTACACATGATATTCACTTTGTTTATTTTCGATCAACTGACTGAATATCTGAAGACGCGTATGCTTGTTTTTGTATGCAGCTCTTGGATTCTTGTCTTGGTGTTCAGAGCTCAAAATCCTAAAATTAGGGCTCTGTAACAACATAACAGACAAGGGGTTGTTCTACATTGCTTCTAACTGTATAAAGATTTCTGAACTCGACTTATACCGGTATACACCCTTATCTCAGTAAGTCTTATTATTGTACAGTTGTAGACAAGTTTATTGATTAAACCAGCATGATTCAAACTAGGCCAAAGTCACTAAGGTTAGCTTGACTGCAGAAAATGTCTTATACCTTGCAACTGCTGCAGGAAGGTATCTAATAAGATATTGAATGCAGGTGTCCAAATATTGGAGATGAAGGAATGCGGGCATTGTCAAATGGGTGCAAGAACTTGAAAATGCTCAATATATCATATTGCAACAAATTAAGCAACATTGGGATGGAATACATAGGTAGATTGGAGGAATTAAACGTTTTAGAGATGCGCTGGTTAATTAGTGTAACTGGAATTGGATTGCAAGCTATTGCGACTGGATGCAAGAAGCTATCAAAATTGGATTTAAAACATTGTGAGAATATTGAAGATTTAGGTTTCAGGGCTCTTGCTAACTACTCCAAGAATATACGTGAGGTAGCTTTGTTGTCATGATGCAATTCAGTTCAGGAGCAACAATTTCATTAATCAACATTGAATAGTTTCCTAATTGATGCTATAATTGTTTACATGGTCTCAGGTAAACATTTGCCATTGTGAAATCTCAGATGCAGCCTTACGGACATTGCTGAGTAAACTTGCATGCCTTCAAGACGCGAAGCTAGTACACCTCCCTAATGTATCCGCGAGAGGTTTCGAGCTAGCGCTTAGGGGTTGTTGCATACAACTTAAAAAGGTCAAACTGCTCTCCAGTCTAAAATCTTCCCTTTCCCCGGAGTTACTGCAGTTTCTTTGGTCCAGAGGATGTAATATTAGATGGGATTAGTATTTTACTTTTGCATTCTTGAAATATACTCCTAAACTAATTTACTGAGCAACATAATAGGCATATATGTGCTCTAAATTGAGCCCTTGCTTTCATAGTTGATAGTTTAATATCCCACGTAGAAGAACTACAGAATTGATCTTTGGTCTCATGTACAATGTGATTTTTCATCACACTTGTAATACTGCAGGAATTCAATCTTGGTAAACTAATGTGTGTGCCAAACTGCCAAATTCTATAGCTTGTTAAGCCTCAAGCATACTGCACACATGTAACAATTCACCGTGAGAAACTAGGCATAACCATCTTTCTACGGCATGTTTGGTTTTATTTCTAACACTTGTTGTATGACGAATATGTCTCTCATATTGTGAGTCGAGAAATGTCCTTTTATTAAGAGTATTCTTCATTATCAATACCAAATCATATACACAGTATGAACTAAGACTATAACCTTAACGGATGGAATATTGATCTTTTACCTTTCTGTATAAACGGAATCAGATGGGGAAAAACAAATGTTCTACAGATTGCATGAAATTGAAGCTACCGAAGTACTGAAAGTAATAGGAAGAAACACAAAGCCAAGAGCAGGATTAAATTATTCTCATCAAAGCATCAAGCAAAGCATAAATTTGAGATTAGCTCCAAAGTTTTTACTTAATGAAGAATAAATTAAGCTTAGAGAAGAGTAAAAGCATAACTTTTTACAATTATACTGCATGACCCCACTTTCCTTAATTAGTAGTCATTCCATAATTTTTCTGGAATATCTTTCATTGACCCACGCAAATGATAGAAATATTTCTTAGGCTTTTGTTCTACGTAGTATAATAATAACATGAACACAATAAGCCTAGAATTAATAAGTTACCCTCATGAATGCTCATTTGCTTTGATTCACTCTTTTGTCCTTAATCAAAATGTCAAAGATAATAACACTTCTCATTCTCATAATATTTTTGCCTGTCCTTAATGATGCCCTCTACAATGGCAAAAGTAATGAAATCCCACCGAAAATCTTGCAAAACATGATCAGCCAAGCATGCGCCAACATAGAGGACAAAGTTTCGTGCCTCTCCAATGTTGAATCAAGACTTCCAAACGGCCCTAGGAATGCAACTTCGGTCCTTAGGGCTGCCCTAGAGACATCTCTTAATGAAGTTCAGCAGACCATTAAAAAAGTTTCCGATTTTAGTTCACTATCTTCTGAATTAAGTTCTCAATCATCCTCCTCATCTCGTGAACATATGGCAGTGGAGGACTGTAAGGAGCTCCTTGACTATTCTGTCACGGAGCTCACTTGGTCTCTATTCGAGATGAGGGAGATTCGAGCACATGAGTCTGTCCATGATCCTCAAGGAGACCTTAAAGCATGGTTAAGTGCTGCAGTTAGCAACCAAGATACATGCCTTGAAGGGTTCGAGGGTACCAACCAAAATGTTAGGAACTACATCAAGGGTGGTTTAACACAAGTAACACAACTCATTAGCAATGTACTAACTATGTACACCCAATTTCATGCCATGCCCTTTAGACCCCCTAGGCATCATGGTCACAATAACACTAAAAACAATGCTAGGAAAAATAAGAATGATCAAAAATATTTTCCAAAATGGATGACCAAGGGCGACAAAGAGCATATGGTTAGTTTATCTTCAAGTAAGGGAATGCATGTAGATGCAGTTGTTTCTTTGGATGGAAGTGGGAAATATCAGTCGATTAATGAAGCCATAAAGGATGCTCCAGATCACAGTAACAGGAGGTATGTCATCTATGTTAAGAAGGGAGTTTATAACGAAAATGTTGATATGAAGAAGAAGAAGACCAACATTATGATGATTGGTGATGGCATTGGAGCTTCTGTCATCTCTGGCAATAGAAATTTCATGCAAGGCTGGACAACTTTTCGAAGTGCAACCTTTGGTAAGTTTTTTTGACTGATATGAGCATATACGAAGTACTTGCATATTGATAAAATTACAAATAATACTTGGTCACGAAGAGGTCGAAACAATTTATTGGAAGGCATAATATATAATTTCTAAACATAATTAGGAGTCATTGTTTTGTACTATACAAAAAAGTACCACAATCTCACAATAAAATAAGTTATTGTATGTTTGTACCTAATAAAATTATGCATTGTTTGCTAGGTATTTTTCACCTCCTTTAGAATATTTTTTTTGTCAAACTAACTTTGTTAAATTGGATCATTAGTGTAAAATGATTGAGTAAATTACATGCCGAGGTTGGATAAAACAATTAGCAACTTGAACAGGGACACTAATAACTGTTTGGCTTTGTTAATGTAGTTTGTCAATTCTAGTAACATACTAACTTTTGTCTCGGCTTAATGAACAAAAAAGAATGACCTTTGTCAGATACAATAGACAAAATGGCAAAAATTAAACCCCAGATCAGACCACCTTATCAAGTTGCATTTGTTTAAAAAAATCTCCTTAGACTAACCCCTATAAAACTAAAATCTTATGTTCAAATGCAGCTGTTTCGGGAAAAGGTTTCATAGCAAAGGACATGACATTTCGAAACACAGCGGGCCCTAAGAACCACCAAGCAGTAGCTCTTCGAGTCGACTCCGATCAATCAGCATTTTATAGATGTAGTGTGGAAGGATTTCAGGATACTCTCTATGCTCACTCTCTTCGCCAATTTTATAGGGATTGTAACATATATGGCACAATAGACTTCATATTTGGCAATGGAGCTGCCGTGATCCAAAACTGCAAAATCTACAGTCGGACTCCACTCCCACTAGAAAAGGTTACCATCACAGCCCAAGGCCGAAAAAGCCCACATCAGAATACAGGCTTCTCCATCCAAAGTAGCTATGTGTACGCAAACCAACCCACTTACTTAGGTCGGCCTTGGAAACCTTTCTCGAGGGTGGTCTATATGAGCACTTACATGAGTGCCATGGTCCAACCTAAGGGATGGTTAGAGTGGTACGGAGACTATGCTTTAAACACCTTGTATTATGGAGAATATAGAAATTATGGGCCTGGGTCATCGTTAGGTGGCCGGGTCAAATGGCCAGGGTTTCACATTCTTCGAGATGAAACCGAGGCTGAGTTCTTTACTGTTAAACAATTCATTGATGGCATGTCATGGTTACCGGCAACAGGTGTCGAATTCTCAGCTGGTTTGACTAATTAGCATGATCATTTTATGACATGCAAAGAATTATTCCATGAATTCAGAAAAGTAGCATTTTATAATTACATGTACAATCACTTTGTATAAACATTTATATACATGCATTAGGTCGATTTCTCAAAAAATTTCCAAGAATATACGACCGAAGTAATTTTTGAACATTTAGTTTATGTGAGCATAAGTTGATATAAACTCTCTTGACATATCTTATCCGTTAAAACTTAGAAGCATGTAAACTGAATGATTAACTAGTTGTGCGTGATTAGCTTACACAAGCAAGTTTAGTTTTTCTTGTTATGTATACTTCGTATATTAGTAAAGAATTGAGGAGTTTAATAATTAATTAGTGCTAGTTTCCAAAGCCAACATAGTTTTTGGATGATTAGTTGGTCACCTAGCTGTGTCCACCACGTAATATCCAACTTAACATACAATGAATCCCAGATTACTAGTACAAATGTTGCAATAAAAAAAAGTGTATGGAATTACAAAGTCCAAACATAGGTATTTATATTTCAACCCAAATATAGTTCTGTTTCAAGTTCTAATACCAAGTATTTCTAAAATCCGCTATATATATACATATTATATTGTTTAGAAATGGACTTTAAGCAAAAATTTCCTCTATATATGCCCAACAAATAAGGTTCTTAAAATTCGTCCAACCTCTATTAGCCTAAAACTATGGCCTTCACACTACCAATATATTTCCAAATTCTCTTGCACATTCTGCTCTTACTTGTATCTGCTTTCTCCAGCTCTCAAACTCCTGTTATCGATGAAATTTGTAGCAATACTCGTTATCCAAGCTTTTGCACATCAATTCTAAACAAAACCCATTTGCACACTAACACAATCAAAGATTATGGTCGATTTTGCATCAACCAATCCATATACATGGCCAACAACCTAAATTTGCTTGTAAACCAACATCTCAGATCTCCAGATATAAAATTTCTCCCGCAGTCAACTAAATATGCACTCCAAGATTGTCAATTCCTCACTAGTCTTACCATTGACTTTCTTTCTTCCACGGTGGATATCATTAATCTTACAGACCCCTTAGCTAGCATAGACGCTCAACAAGTCCAAACAATGCTTAGCGCGACCTTGACCAATCTAGACACTTGCTCTGATGGGCTGAAAAAGGCACAACTAATATCTAGTTTGGTAAAGGATCTCTCACCTAAAATCTCAAATGGCACAATGCTTTTAAGCTTGTCCCTTGCACTTTTCACTAAGGGTTGGCTACCCAAAATTTCTCCAAATAGCTATTATTTGCCTTCGAAATTTAACCGAATAAGTAGAAAAATAGATTATTATGGTAATACTAAGAACAGAAATGGGAGATTGTTGCTTAAAATAGGTGAAATGGGGATTATTGTAAATAAAATGGTGGTTGTAAACCCTAATGGATGTGCGAATTTCACCACTATCAATGATGCTATTGCTGCATCACCAGACTTTACCAAGCCAAATAGTGGGTATTTTGGGATATATGTGGTGAGTGGTGTTTACGAAGAGTATGTTGACATTCCTAGCAGTAAGAAGTATTTGCTTATGTTTGGTGATGGTATTAATAAGACCATAATCACCGGTAATAGAAGTGTTTTTGACAATTGGACGACATACAATTCAGCTACATTTGGTAAATTATCGATTTCATTCTTTGACACCTATATTATGTTTCACTTTACCCATTTATATTAGTCTTCCAAAATTTAAAACATTTCCTTCATATTTCAGCTGTGACTGCCAAAGGATTTGTAGCGGCAAACATTACCTTCCGTAACACAGCAGGAGCTACCAAGCACCAAGCAGTGGCAGTTCGAAATGGAGCTGATCTATCAGTCTTTTACAAATGCAGCTTTGAAGGGTATCAAGACACTTTGTATACACATTCCATGAGGCAATTTTATAAGGAGTGTGACATTTATGGAACGGTTGATTTCATATTTGGTAACGCTGCAACTGTTTTACAAGATTGTTACCTATATGCAAGGCAACCATTGAAAGGCCAATATAATCTCATAACTGCTCAAGGTCGAACTGATCCAAACCAAAACACTGGTTTTTCAATCCATAATTCTGTAATCAAACCAGCTGATGACCTAGCATCAAGTAATTACACAGTTGAGACATATTTAGGGAGGCCTTGGAAAGAATTTTCTAGAACGGTGTACATGAAATCCTACATGGGTTGTTTGGTAGAGCCCATTGGTTGGCACGAGTGGTCTGCGAGTTTTGCACTCAATACATTGTATTATGCTGAGTACAACAACTTTGGACCAGGATCTGTAACTACTAATCGTGTCAATTGGACGGGGTACCATGTGATTAATGAGTCTATTGCATCTTATTTTACGGTGTCCTATTTCCTAGTGGGTGACTTTTGGCTGCCCTCTATTGGGGTGCCTTATACCCCTGGTCTATAATGTATCCATGTATATTTTATGTATATAAGACTATAAGTGATTTTAGAAGATTGATTTCACTATCAGAATATCAATGAATAATTAATTTCTTACTAAACAAAACAACACTATAAGGGAACATCTATAAACATACCTTTGGAAAAATCTTTAGTGGAACTTCCAAAGATTATCTCCATTTTGAATGATTTCTGCTTCCTCCTTTCCTCCTCCTGTTCTATGTCGATCATGGTACACAATCTCATTCATTATAAGTTTACAAGTAGCAGTATTTCCAGCCAAAGAAAAACATGCAACCAAAATGACTGAAAGATGCTAGCGCAAATCAAACATGCACCTTTTTTTTCTGAATGAAAACCACAAAGCAATGACTGCTGAGAAGGTTTCAGGCAGAATCAGCTCCTTATTTCCCTCAAAGCTGCCAACATAGTGGTAAAAGTTCCAGTATATCAGTGACAAGTCTTTCTTAACTCTTAACAAAGAGACCAACTAAATTAGGAGGTATCACAGGGATTAAGATAGGGCCTAAATCAATTGCCAAGCCAAATGTTAAACACCAACCTAAAAAGGCACCGAAAACCAGATTACACATTACATTTGACTAATTGGAAGTATGAAACTCATCACAAAGCCTTAGGTGTGTGAATAAGGTGAGGTAAATAGTGCCAGATATCAAAGAACAGACAGAGAAACAGTAAAAGAGAGCTACCGGTAAAGCAGAGACAGAGAGAGACAATTGAGAAATCGAGTGATCAGCAGAGAAGGAAAAAAAGGCAGCGCTTCAAGAGTTCAGAGAAAACATCAGCTAAGATGACCACCAGTAAGCCAGTTATTTCAAAAAGAGGGGCAGAACAGTCCTCCAGGGATTCGCAGAATCTCCCCTGACTAATTCTTAAACACCATGCAAGAAGCAATACTACAACTTAGACTACCCTGCCTAAAGATTTTAATCAAAACCAACACAGGGTCTTTTTCGCTTTAGGCATAAGCTCAGTATCATGGCGATAAACAAAGCAAAGCTCATTGGCCTCCTGCTGCAAAGCCAATAGCACAAGCTCACAAATTTACAATTTTTCACAATGTCAGACAAACTGTATTACAGCAAAATAGTTTAATCATCACAGCCATTATCAACTTTCTCATAATCTCATTCACAAATTACTTTAGGAGCATATGTTCGTTCTACTAGCTAGAAGGGAATGAATTGGAACTCTGTTAGGGTGCAAACTTTAACCTAAAAAGTGACCAATTATAGCAAGATTCCATATTTACAGTACAAAAGGATGAAAACTCAATTGTCGATGCAACAAGTATTTTGTAACCCAATGAGCTTGTAACTAGCCAAACGGAGGGGATTTTAGCATATGCTGAGAAGTGAAACTTCAAAGGAACAAACTACACCTTACAAAAGACCCGCTCAACATTTTCAAAAAGCATCATGTACCCATCGATTTTCCTTCATGCCACACTCAAATTATTTGAGGTATAGTTTAGTCACTAGCAACCAAATTGAGCGCAGACGAATGTTCAAACTTCAAAACATTACTCAAAAATAAAACTTCTTGCACATGCAAACTCAAGTGACACAAACAAAATTACAAGTATCACCCAAAAAATAGGCCACAATTGATTACCAAGTAAAGATCTCATGAGCTGCAAAAGAAAGTTCAGGTACCCTTAACTGCATCGAAACTATTTGATGCAGTCTTTCATTTTCACCAAATCAGCAGAAATAACATGAACAAGCGTCAAAATTCAACATTTACCATCAAAATTCAAACGTTCACAAGTCAACAAAAATTCTGATTTATGCACCAAATCCGAAATCCAACATTTACCATCATAATTGATCAATTCAGAAACCAAAAAGAGTTCAACTGAATAGAATTTTTCAACAATTCAAAAATCCAACGTTTACCAACCAATTTTCAGTTCGCAAACCAACATTTACCATCATAATCTGAGAACCAACAACAATTGAAGAGACAACTTATCCACCAAATCCAACCTAATTGTTTTCACAATTTTCATGATATATTCAGCAGAAAATTGTTCATTTAAAGAACCCATTTGAGTAAAAAATATTTCATGAAATTACTCGACTTACCAACATAATCCAACAATTTGATACCATCATAATTCAGTAACCAATAACAATCCAAACATATCATACTTATTCACCCATTCAAAATCCAATTTCAATTAATTTCACAGTTTCAGAAGAAATTAGTTCAACAAAAAAGCAAATTATTGCTCAAATAAATTGTCAAAATATTACTGGAAAATCAATTATTCAACAATATGCATCAATACCCTCATAATTCATGATTGATTACCGAGTAAAATCTCAAAATTCATCATAAACTTTATCACCGATTAAAAAAATGAGGCTCAGTTTTGCATTTCATCAAAATTAATTTGGCGGCAAAATTAAAAAGAGGGCAAAAAAAGTCTACAATGGCGGCAACGCAATTGAATAATCGCTTTAATCAATTGCCTACCAAAGCCAAATCGTAAACACCCACTTAAGAAAATTGCTCGAAAACCAAATTAAATTCGACTAATTTGAACAATAGATGTCATCATAGCCTCGATTTTTTTCCCTCTTTTGATTTAAGAGTTTAGGGTTTTAGGGTTAGGGTTTAGATGAATTTGAATTGAATTGAATTGATTTGAGGAGGATATAGCCTTCAGCAATCGAAGAGATTCAGAGAGACAATGAGAAAATTGAATTCTGCGAATTCTTAGAGAACCGTTTTAATGGAGGTCGGAGAAATCATCGGCGCAAAAGACGATCGTTGGTCATCGAGGAAGAGGGGCAAAACGGTCAAACTCCCAAAGCCTCTTCCTGCCTCATTCTTTAACTGCTTTCTATTGGGGGAAACCCTAGCTTTTATACATGGCAGTAGAGTTGGCCACCGGACGAGTTAAGTTGGGCGAGTTGACTTAGAAAATTATATTATAGATTAGAAATAAGTGCAAAATAATAAAGTTTAATTAAAATTGAGGTAAGTTGAAATGAATAGAGTCAAACAGAACAAAATTGAAATGAATTGGATTGAATAGAGCCAAATTTAAATGAATTAAATTGCATATCACAATAGCATTTTGAGGTAATATTTTAAAAGTTTAGAGGTAAAATCGTCATTTTATATGAATTTCATGGGGTAATATGGTAATAAAGTTTTCTACTTATTTACAAAAATGCCATGTGATTTACTATTTAAACATATCACAGTAATTTCTTAGATATTATCCGGTACCAACCCCTTTAAAAAAAAAAAAAAAAAAAAGTAAAGGTACCAACAATTGGGCCTAAGCATGTATGCGGCTTGCTCTTATTTAATTTGGCCAAGAGGGTAAGCCGAGAGCATCACAAAGGCACTTGATATTGGCAAAACCAAATGGGCTGCTACATTGCTTAAATGGTCGACCCTTGGGAAGTGGGGACTTTTCCACATAGATAGTTGTTGCTCACTTTTACATATTTCCAAGTATACCTACCTTGGAGATTAACTTTGATCGACATTGCCCACAATAAGATATACAACTCTATTCCTAAATGATTTGGCCAAATTCACCAATGGAGACATGTTGATTAGAGCTACATGTCATAACCGTATCGAGTGAAGCATAGTACAACGTATCGAGTGAAGAACTCCCTTGCCATTCATGCCAACCTAAGGGATTTATAAGCCTATCCAAAAACGACTGTATAACAACTGTTCTGGAATATTCCTTAGCTTCCAGGGCCTCCCTAAGTATGTCATAACCGTGAAGTTGCTTGTAATCAATTCATCGGTGGCCATAACCTTGCAGTTGTGGATAGAAATTCCTGTGTTTTTGGTTTGGGTCTGTTCGACCTTGAGCAGTAATGGTATTAAACTGCCCTTTTAATGGTTTCTTCACATATATATATATATATATATGTTACAATCTTGAAAAAACAGCGGCAGCATTGCCAAAGATGAAATCAACTGTGCCACTAATTTCACATTCTTTATAAAATTGCCTCATGGCCGGTATTTGTCAATAATGTATCCTGATACCCATCGAAACTGCATCTGTGGAAGACCGAGAGGTCGGCATCATTTCTTACCGCCACAGCTTGACCTCGGCTTGGTCCAGCTGTATTGCAGAATTGAACGTCATATTGACCGCAATGAAACCCGTTCCCGAGACCACTGAAACAACCACATTATTCTCATGTTATAGGACTACATGTCATACAAAATCCCCTGTTATATGCATTCGTGAATATATCAGGGGATTTTTCAGCATAACACACTATGTTTTTAATCCTGGTTGAGTATGAAAATTTATATTTGTCACGTTTTAATTATTTTTTGGCATCTCAGACTAAAAGTTTTATAAAATCATACTCATACTTCATGGATAGAAAAGAAAAAAAAAAAAAAAAAAGTCTTACCAAAAGTAGCAGAGCTGAAAGTAGGATAGCTAGTGGCGTTGCTTCGATTTCCGGAGATTATGGTCCGATCAATACCATTACCCACCATCAATAGATACTGTTTGTTTAAAGGTATCTCCACATACTCTTGACTTAATATGTGAATCCCAAAATACCCGGTGTTTGGTTTGGTATCATTTGGTGGTGCAGCAATCGCTTCACTAATGGTAGTAAAATTACCACCCCATTTTTATTTACAACAATCATGGTGTTCACAACAATCTTTAACTCTCCGATTTCAAGTGCCGTCATTCTTTTTTCACCAAATTTTTTTGTAGGCTTCACCCAACCTATGTTGAAAAGTGCTAGTGAGACGCTTAACAACTTTCTGTTCCTAGAGATTCCGGTGTCGTGGTGATGTCTTTGGATATCAAACTTGGATTTGAATAAGCCTTCAGGAGTCCATCGATCATAGCACGTCTCGACGTTAGTGACTGTCGCACTCAGCATGGATTGGACGTGATTCAAGTCCACCATACCCAAAGTGTGGACTGATTTCATGACACTAATAGTAGTGGACAAGTGAGTTGCGGTAATGTTAGACAGAAACATGCTAAGTGTTGGCTAACTAAAAAACTAAAATCATTCATTAACGAGAACGATTATATGAGGAAGGGTGATGGAACGATTATAGACTCTTTGTTCGTATTCACCTTCCTAATCATTCATATTTGATCTTGTTTTTGCAAATTTTTCGTATTTCCGAGGGAGCTTGAAAGGAAAAAGGGGATGATAATATAATTTGCAACAATATATATATATATATATGAAGAAGAAAACAGTTGTTTTGAAAGCCATTTTGATGAGCTCTCAAAACTTCAAAAACTTAGGGTGAAGAAGAGAGTTTTAAGCAGATTATAAGAGGCAAGATATTAGAGGTGTTTGTTGTAAATACAGATGTACCGTAAATGGAGACACCCAACTACATATAATAACTGGAGTGGTACGTAAATCATCACATAATATGAAAGTATTGTACTAAGTTAATAGTTTGTCATTAATTTTCACTTTTGATGAAGGAAATCATTTTATTGTTTCTTCGCCTCATCAATTGAACGACCTTTTTAATCAATATACACCTAAATATTAATCTAAATTTTTTTTATTTTTTCCTAGTAACCAAATTATATGAGGTACAATTGTTCAGAGGATTGATAAACCAATACGATTTAGTGGTGGACTAAAATGTTCACTAATAACATATCAATTGGGCGTACAAGTATATACTCGCATTATATAAGAGAGTATATATTTGCATTCAAGAGAGAATAATGTACGTAGTATAATATTGTGTACAACCAAACAAAAACTCTGGTCATCATATTCTAATTAAAGAACATGAAATCTAGAACATTTCATTACTATATTTTCTGGCATAAACATATACAAATATATTGTTTCACCTAATATTATGCCAAAAATATTGGAGCAAGTTTGCTAAAATTTAAAAGGCTGATCAAAATAGCTGCAAAGTTGAGGAGGAAAACTATTGGACAAAACCAAGTTGGAGCAACCCAAATTTGGAGAAAAACAACCATTAATCCATTAATCAACATAATTAAAGCTCTCATATTCTCAAATTATCATAACAAGTTTTCTCTATTCCTTACAAAATTTCTTCCTCTTAATTTCTATTTTATAAACAAAATTAATTATACTTTCTAAGGTCTAGCTTAAAGAAGGCCTCTCGGGCTCCTACGGCAGAGAGAGCCTTCCTTGTTATTTCTATAATTATTTTGCTAATTTGTTATTTGATTAATGTAACACCAACACTTTAAAAACATACCAAAAAAAAAAAAACATTTGATAATAAAAGGGTGGAATTAAGGTCGATTAATACTATTAAGATCGCGTACTAAAAATGTCGCGAGTTACAATAATCACCCTCTCCTCCTTGCTCTTGGTCGGGCTTGTAGGAGCCGTGACATTTGGTTTCGTAACCCATTGGGGTAAGTCTGATAAACAAAAGGTAGCTTCTTCGTCGAAGGCTGTTCAAGCTATATGTAACCCTACCGACTATAAGGATGCATGTGTCAAGAGTTTGGCCGATGTAAGGACCGATGATCCTAAGGAGCTAGTCCAAGCAGCATTTACATCTGCAAAGACCGAGTTAATTAAGGTTGCTCGTAATTCTACGACCATGAAAGAGCTTGAGCAAAATCCCAAGTTAGCTCAAGCGGTTAGAGATTGCAGGGAACTCTTCCAAGATGCCATTGATGATTTTCAACGTTCATTTGATAAAGTTGGAAGGTTCGATTGGGATCAGGTTAATACCTACTATACATTTTTATATGCGTTTGGTTGCTATTTAAAGAGTGGTCATTCCAAAGAAAATACAACTTTAACATAGGTTCGTTAAAAGGGTTGACATTTAACATATATCTTTAATACCCATCAACAAAAATCTTTATAAATGGATAAATTAAAATTATACAAAAGACCAATTTGATCAATAACACCTATTGTTTAACATCAGATTTGGCCAATACAAGTGGCTTATTAAATGAGCGCTTTCTAGTATCTAATTGCTAGATGCAAATTTCGCATTTAACATGCTAATTTGGTAAATATGGCTAATTTTGAGGTGTACTAATGGTACACATATACAAATACAATATATATGTGTACTATTGGTATATGTATACATCTTATATATTGACCCTTAAAGTTGATTATATGTACCAAATTAACCTGTTAGATGCGAAATTTGCATTTAACAATTGGAACGAGAGCTTTTCTTTTGCTTATAAAATATTTTCTTCAACAAATGCTTACTCCTTTATCAAAATTGGCAGGTGAATAAAATGCTTTCCGACATTAAGACATGGATAAGTGCTACGAGAACATACCAAGAGACGTGCTTAGACGGATTCGAGAACACCACAGGAGACGCAAGTGTGAAAATGAGAAAGGTTTTGCAAACGGCAATGCAGATGTCTAGCAATGGACTTGCTATTGTTAACGAACTTTCTTCATTGTTTACCAGCCTTGACATCTCTACATTCAATCGAAGGAGACTCTTATCACATAATACTAATAGGCGTCTCTTAGGAGATGATGATGGTAGTAATAGTGATGTACTTCTTCAAGACAGCGAAGAAGAGCGAAGAAGAAAACTCCTTAGCTCGGTTAAAGTGATAGGACATTCTAACAATGAATTATTCTTGCCTGAATGGATTGATGGGTTTCGTCGTAAACTATTGGAAACTACTAGCTTGGTGGATGACTTAAAGGTCAAGGCTAATGTTGTTGTAGCTCAAGATGGGAGTGGGAAATACAAGACTATTGAAGAAGCATTAAAGGATATTCCAAAGAATGGAAATGAGAGTTTTGTTATTTATATTAAGGAAGGAGTATATAATGAATATCTTGTGTTGCACAAATGGATGACTAACGTTGTTTTTGTTGGTGATGGTCCTACTAAGACAAGGATCACTAATAACAAGAACTTCGCTGATGGTACCAAAACATTCAAAACTGCCACTTTGTGTAAGTATATATTATGTATTCTAAGTTAATTAATTGATCATCCTTTACTAGAATTATAAACTGTTTGCTCATAACAATAATATTATTGTGATGCAATGTAGCTGTTCTAGGAGATTTCTTCATGGCCAAGGACATTGGAGTGGAGAATACCGCCGGAGCGATAAAGCATCAAGCCGTAGCATTCCGTGCGCAATCAGACAAATCCATCTTCTACAACTGTCACTTTGATGGATACCAAGACACTCTCTATACTCACACATATCGTCAATTTTACCGTGATTGTAGGATCAGTGGTACAATAGACTTCATCTTTGGAGATGCAACTGCATTTTTCCAAAATTGCACATTTGTAGTCCGAAAACCACTAGAGAACCAAAATTGCATTGTAACAGCCCAAGGACGAATGGAGAGACATCAACCAACGGGAATATTCATTCACAAAAGTAGATTCGAGGCAGATCCCGATTACTACCGTGTCAAGGACAAGAATAAGGCATACCTAGGAAGGCCTTGGAAGGAATTTTCTAAGACAATTATAATGGAATCCGAAATTGGTGATTTTATTCAACCAGAAGGGTGGTTGCCTTGGGAAGGTACTTTTGGGCTTGACACTAGCTACTATGGAGAATACAACAATTTTGGACCAGGTTCCAGCTTGGCTAATAGGGTCAAGTGGCATGGAATTAAGACAATTGTTCATGAACGCGCTGAAAAATTCATGCCACCTACAATATTCGAAAATGATGATTGGATTAAAGCTTCACGCGTTCCATATGAACCTACCTTGTCCGGTGCTCCAGGACCTTCAGGTAATTACTAAACCAATTCTTTTTGCTTCAATTAGTTATATGCATTTCCTTTAAAAAACAGCTTCACTTAATTTTTCAACAACGGCTATCAACATCGTGCTAGATAAGCCATTAAATTTATAAATAACGATACGTAGTAGCTTATAAATTTTTTATTTTTTTACTGAAAATGTTATTTTCATTTCCATGGTACCATTCCATAACATTTGTTTGCCTTCACTAATTGTGGTGGATGTTAAAGAAGATTCATGACGGACATAATAACAAGGCAGAAACTCTTTTTCTTAAATATTGAAGTTCCTAGTAGTTTTTTTTTAATATTATTTTTACCTTATTTCTTTCTGATTTTGTAAAGACTCGCTAAGTGATCGATTGCTACTTGTGTTTGTAAAGGCTTTGATGAAGATCCAAATGCTCCCGCAGGAGCACCATCCTCCTACCCATATGACTCTCCATCAAGTGGCAGCCGCACAAGTGGTACTTCTTCAACAACTTCTCACGATTCATCAACTGGATCAACTTCCTCTAAAACTTCCCCATCAACTCTTCATACAACATCATCATCAACTGGTAGTGGCAGTGGAAGTGCTAGTAGCGACGGAACTGGCTCATCTTCTGAGAAAGTTTCTCATGAGTCAAGTGGAACTGGCTCGTCTTCCGACAAAGCCTCTCATGGGTCTACACCAAGTGGAACTGGCTCGTCTTCGGAGAAAGCTTCTCATGAGTCAAGTGGAACTGGGTCGTCTTCCCACAAAGCCTCTCATGGGTCTACACCAATTGGAACTGGCTCTTCGTCTAAAAAATCATCCTCATCTATCGAAACTACTGCATCTCCTTTAACTACCACTACCACTACCACTGATGTTGCTAATGCTCCAACAACAGCTCCAGCTCCAGCTCCTTCAATAGAGGTCGAACTCGCAACTCCTAGTCCAACACTAACCCCATCAAAAAGCTCAACAGACTTTCCACCAACCGCAACCACAACCAAAAACACAAACCCAACAAATCTCCAATCAACTATAACCCAACAAACAAGCCCAACATATCCAACCTCAAATCTTAAAGTAAAGGGTGCAATGAATGTTGGCCCAATTAAAATGCGTGAATTGGAAAGAATTCTAATGGGAAACGATGAAATGCAAGATGAAGATGAAGCAAGTAACGATGACATGTCAGGTAATGTTCCCGATGGTGATGAACCAAGCCCAGCTAGAGCTGAGCCTCCAAGCCCAAATCCATCCGCTAGCAACACCAGCATGAGCTCAAGTTCAGCCCCATCATCAGCTAATGCTCCATCACCTAACGAAGAGGTTACGAATTGGATGCCTCCTGCAACAGCACCAGGACCCGCTGACGATGAAGAAGCTGATAAAATACCTCCTACTTCTGATAGCCACCCTCCACCAAAACGTAACTCTGGATCAAAAGCCAAATTTGAGTCATATGTTGTTTTAAGTGGAGTGTTTATGTGGGCAACTTTACTTATGTGAATTGTTGTTGTATTTTAATTTAGGCTTCTTTTGTAGTTTTTTGTATTCTTGACTCTATCATCCCTTATGCTTCTCTTTTTATCTGGTTATTATAGTTCATTCTTCCTTATTAGTTTAGATAATTATATTATTTTTACAAACTTCACAAGCAACATTCCCGACCTTAGAATCTTCTACGTACTTACCAAGCTGCGCGTGTTGGAAATGAGGATTCATTTTGGGTTGCTTCAAACAATTAAGCTTTATTTTCCCAATGAAAAGATTAAGGTTTTTCATTCTACTTTATATATACTACCAGTCCACCACTATTATAATTCTTGTTATAATGGTAGAGAAGAGTCTCTAGACTATTGCACCCGCGCGCATGTTGGCTGGGCTCAGTCGAGTGGCACTAGGTGGTGGGAATTTTATCACGGTGTTATATTTTGGACGAAATCAATGGGATAGATTATGTAACCGATGACAATTAATTCTCTTGATTCTCTTCCATTTTCTGACCTGATTAATTGTCTTCTCGTTTTTTTTTTACCTTTGGTCAATCCTTAATTCTCTCCTAATGGTTTTCCTTTCTACCCTATATATTGATCGACCAGATTTTTTGCTCTGTTTACAAGAAAATTGAAACTTCCTTCCTCTTCTAAAATCATTCAAACACACCTATCTTTGGGCACAGTTCGAATGAGTTCTCATCCGTTCCATTGACTACACCTTTGGCAACGGAGATCGTGTATCCCTTGGAGTCGATCATCGGGAGGCCATGTGTACGTGTGCGGAGCGAATTTCGACTTTAGGGCACTGAATTCTTCACACCAAAATCATCTTCCTCGACATAAGTTTACCCAACTTTCATTAAAGTAGTCATAACTCTTACCGCGCCTACTCTATTCAATCATATCATTTTCAAATTTACTATTGATATCATTTGTTTCACAATGAGTTTTTAAATTTTTTTTAACAATTAATATCAATAATAATTCATCCTTTGAAAAATAAGTTAATATGGTTAAATTTTCCAACAAATTTAGCTTACAACCAAGATTCTACAATGTATAGTTTTTATTTAATCAACTAAAAAGGTAAACATAATCTTAAAGCTTGCCCTTAAAAAAAAATTATTTATAAAAAAGGCCCTCAAAGCTAGTGGCAAGAAAAACATATCTTCGAATTTCAACGATTACATTCGAGTTTTTCGTGTGTTTTTTTTAGGGGTTTAAAGTTCGGGTTAAATCATCCAATTGGGGACGCTTGTATCATAAAGTAGGAGGAAAAAAAAAAACTTAAGAGAGACCACCACCTCTGCATCCATATGGATCATGGATGTTCGTTGGGAATAGACTTTATGGTGGGACAATTTAGACATAGAGAGGAACGGTGAGGGAGATGTAGAGTACAAGAGTGTTTTTGAACTGCAAAAGAAAGACGGAAGAAACATAAGATAAATACATATAAATTCTTATTCCATTCATATAGGTCATACCAAACATTCTGAAAATTTAATACAAAGTATATGATGAGTGCTGACCTCGGAAAAAAAAATTGAAAAGAACAACCCAGATAATAACAAGTACAACATAAAACAACAGAGGAGTACTCGTACCCTAAAAAAACAAGGGCTGACCAGTAAATCAAGCTAAGAAAATCACTGTGCATATCACAATGACATTTTGGGTAATATGTTAGAAATTTAGGGGTAAAGTTGTCTTTTTATATGCACTTTAAGGGCTAATATGGTAATAAATTTTTCTACCTATTTACGAAAATGTCATATAATTTGCTATTTATATATATCATAATAATTGATTAGATATTATCCTAAAAAAAAACAACCCCAATTTCCCTTCCTCTACTTTTTCTCCCCATTCATTTTCAACATTACCAAACAAACCCTTCCTCTTTTCAATTTCATTTCCTTCTCAACAAACTCTTCTCCCCTCTTTCGTCATTCAACAATGGCGCCATCGTCATCAACCGCAACATCATCCTCCGAAACATCATCAACAACCTCCTCATCTTCATCTCACAAAGACAAAACTCGCCACCGTCGTCGCCGTAGCAGCGGCAGTCGCCACCACCGCGATTCGTTAAAGATCCGAAAGCCGAAGTCTAGTTCCAAATCAAAACGACGTCGTCGTCATCGTCGTCACTCTTCCTCTGATTCTGATTCTTCTTCTTCTTTTTCCTCTGACGATTATAGGTATAATTTCACTCTTTAATTTTTAATTTTGTACGTTTTATATTAGGGTTTTGTCGTGTTCTGTTTTTAGGGTTTGATTGATTGATCATTTCGAATTTAATTCATGGTTCTAGGTTTTATGTGATGATTAATTGACTTTTTGTGGATGATTGAATGATTCAGGGATGTAGTCTAATAGGCTATTAGGGTTGAGTTATTTGATTAACTATAAACGAAGTTGCTGTTAGAATATACCTCCGTTTCATTTGTTGTTTACAATTTTTGACCAAGTTAATCAGAGGGAGTATAATTTTGTGTTGTTGATTCACCAATCGAACTAATGATCTTGCTGTGTCTATGATATTTTGGAAGTGTGAAATAGTAGTAATTGGATTAAAGGTTTCAGTAATTCTTTGGGAAAGAATTGGTAATGTTACTATTGAAAAGTTGGTGTGTTTGGCGGTCGAGGGGTTGGGGTTTTTTTTATGTGACTTTACAAAAGCTTGATATTTTGGGAAGATTTTGATGATTTCATTAAAAGAAAATAAATAGATGTTGGCACCAAAGGAAGGGTGGTTATAGTCAATTTGGGGATTGATCTGAATAGTTTGAAAGAGTGTTGTAGTTGTGTGGGCATACTAGAAAGGACAAAATATGGAATGAGGTTATTAAGCAGAAGTTGGGGGTTGCTTCTATTGAAGACAAAGTGAGGAAAAATTGTCTAATATGGTTTGGACATATAAGACATAGAAAGATTAACGCTCTAGTATTGAAGTTTGGAAGAGTGGTTGGATGGAGGAGAGGTAAAGGAAGATCAAAGCATACTTGGATGAGGGTTGTTATTAGAGAAATAAGAGTGTTAGGGTTTGAAGAAAATTTAGTGTTAAACCGGGAAAATTGGAGGAAGAAGATTTTTGGATATGACTTTTGCGGATCTTCATAGTGATTCATGTCTAGACGATTTCATATTATTTTAGGACTAAGGCTTTGTTGTTGTTTTATGGTAATTAGAGTTTGTATAAAGGCTCTTAAGCATGTGGTCCTTCTATGCTACATGTTATTGTTGCATTCATAGAATTGGGCAATGGTCTTTTTTGTTGCGACAAACTCAGTTGCTATCTCTTTTGGATTTTTAAAATCGGAGTAATGATGTTGGATGGTGATGTTACGATTGAGAAGTTGGTGTGTTTGATGGTGGAAAAGTTCAGGTTTCTTGAGGTGATTTTAGAAAAGCTTGATATTTTGAGAAGTTTTTGATGATTTTGTTAAAAAAAATAAGTAGGTTTCGGCATCAAAGAAAAGTTGGTTATAATCGTTTTGGGGATTGATTTTAATAGTTTGAAAGACTGTTTTTGTTGTTGTGAAAAGAGATGAGAGCATTCGATATAATTCTTGACTCAATATTAATGTGGTTAATATCTTTGACAAAGATGCTAGAAGCTTCAAAAATGATCATTGATCACACAATGCACTTCATAACTTTTGCTTTTAGGATGCTCTACAATTAAACACTTGTGCAAATCATCTTTGAATTGAAGGGGTTTGGGGGTGAGGGCGGTAATTTGTAGGGTCAAACACTCATGATCTCATGTGATGGATTCACGACCATCAACCAAGTCGTTAATTTTGGTAATTGGAGTGGGGCTTATGCTGCGTTGCCTCTGTGAACATATAAGAAAAAGACAAAATATAGAATGAGGTTATTAGGAAGAAGTTGGGGGTTGCTTATAATTGAGGAATATTGTCTAAGATAGTTTGGACATATAAGATAGTGACCAAGCATTAATCCCTCAAAAAAGGTTGGAAGAGTGGTAGCAGGATGGATGGAGGAGAGGTAAAGTGATGTGTAACATGAGGGGGTGTCACGAATTAGGGTTTGATGCAATTAGGGTTCGAAGAAAAGTTAGGGTTTTTGATTATTTTTCGTGTATAAATATTGATTTTTCATGAATAATGATGATTTGATTGAATGAGGGATTCAATCTAAATTGTGGTGGACCTATGGAGGTGGGATGGAATCAATCATTGATGGAATTGATGGGTGATGATGATATAGTGAAAAAAGAATATAGGTAGAGAAAGAATTTTGTTCTTTTTAACTCTTAAATTAAATTTATTTTTTATTAACTCTTGCAAGCCTATTTATAGTTGGCTAAACATGCACAAGACAAGGCTGATGACTTAACCCTAGCAAATTAACCTTAACTTAATCAAAATAACACTTTAAAACTGAAATGAAGCCACAATAGAACTTACGACTAATTTTCGGATTTTATTCAATAAAACACTAAACTAAATCAACTTATTCAAGAAACTTAAAAGAAATCAAGAAAGCCTAACAAGACTCAAAGGTACAACCAGAGAAGAATAATGACTCAAGAATTCCAATAAAATAGCAAGAACTATCTCGAGAAACCTTGAACCTCATCGTAAAAGAAGACTAAAGCAAGCTAACTTGGATGAGGGTTGTTAGTGAAAATATGAGGATGACTTTTGTGATTCCTCATATTGATTCATTTCTAGCCGGCCCCAAATTATTTTGGGACTAAGGCTTTGTTGTTGTTGTATGGTAAGTGGTAACTAGAATTTGTATAAAGGCTCTTAAGCATGTGGTCTTTTGATGCTATATGTTTGGCGTTGCATTCATAGAATTGGTTAAGGATCTTTTGTGCCGGGATAACCCGGTTGTTGTCTCTTACGGGACTCTGTATAACCTGTTTTGGATTTTTCGAATTGTTATAATGATGTATTATGACATCACACTTAAAATTTGCTGAAGTCATTCTCAACCCAATTTGGAGGGGATGTGTTTTACAAGTAGATGAGTGAATCCAATTTGGAATTTGGTCACTGGTGGAAGAACTTTGGTGACTCTGATTGCCTTTTTATGATTTCATTGGTCTTCTCTTTCGTTTGCTCTCGATACAAGGATATTTGATGATAGCCTAATCTGGCATTGCTGATTGTTCGAGTGATGGCGTTGTTTTTAAAGTTCATTCTCATTTCTTGAAATGTTTTTATGACTTTATGAGGGCTCCTGTTGCTTTGTTTAATTAGATGGTATTTTTGTGGAGTATTTGGGACAAGCACTGCTTCTTACTGCATCTGAATTAACCATCCTTGATTATATGTACTATGACTTCTTGTTTTTTCATTGACTTGATTTCCAAGCTACTTACTATTAAAGATGATCATGTTGTTTTGCTTTGTCTTCATACCAATGTCTTTAGTATTTTGACCTTTCGGTTTCTTTTGGTCATTGGACTCAAATAGCTCGTCTGACAGTGAGCGTGGAACTTCTAGTCATTCAAGAAGACGCAAGAATGATGATAAGCCGAAGAAGGTAGTATTAAATATTAATTCTTTCTTGCGCTGTGTTTTTAACGAGTTGTTTATACATGGCATTTTATGACCTTTT
This sequence comes from Suaeda aralocaspica, assembly GCA_016808085.1. NCBI lineage: Eukaryota > Viridiplantae > Streptophyta > Magnoliopsida > Caryophyllales > Amaranthaceae > Suaeda > Suaeda aralocaspica. The sequence continues at coordinate 555,140 of PYUH01004041.1, read as the reverse complement.
ACTGATTTGTTAGAGCAAGGGAAAAGACAAGGAGAAGAGCCATCGCCATAAACGTTCCAAGCACAGGAAAGAGGTAGGACAAAACACTTGTCTTGGAATCACATAGTCTTTTCTTACTTGTTCACTACGAAGTACAAACCTTTCATGTTAATATATCACTGTTACATCTTGTCTTTTGTTAATCCAAAACAGTTTGTATTTATTATATTTTAACTTTCTGACTCTCTTCTTTGCTTTGCTCTTAAAAATTGGAGCTGGGATCTATGACCTAATGTCTGGACGCTGAATTGGTTTTGTCTGGATGTTGTTTTGGCTTGGGTTTCTCCTGGCTCTGTGAGCTTTATGCAGAAGTCGCAGGATGAACGATTAAGTAGCGGTCCTGTCCAGCTGTCTAAGGTTTTGCTTTTGTTTGTAAATTTTCACCAAATCTAGTGTTCAATGGCCTTGTCTTACTTTTGTGTCTCATTTTGACAATTTTGTTTCCAGTTTTTGGGGCGAGACAAAAATGATGATGTTCGTCGAAGTGTGGTGTCTGGCAAAAAGGTTGGATGGCCATAGGTTGTTTATTAGAACTTTTCTTGAAATGATTTTGGTCTTACCTTTTCTGTTTTTACCTGCCACTTTTTGTAGATTCAAATGAAGCTTGAAAAATCAAAGGAAGACAAGTATGCTGAGAATAAGCGTAATGAGTTGCTGAAATTTTTGAATGCTAGCTATGATTGATTACCTTGGGGAGTTGGGGGAGCTTTTAGTTGCTCCCAATGCAGATCAATTTTGTGACAATATTATAGGCTTTGAGCAGTTTGAGGAAGCAAGTCTGGTTCATCAAACATTGTGTTTAGAGATTTCAAGTGTTTAACCCTGTATTACGCTCATGTTTGGGCGTGTATTTTGCAGTATCATATCCTACCTGATTGTACTGTCGAATCAGGGCCTTGTTTGTTTGCTTCTCTTTTGATCTATGTTACATTGTTACGGCAAAAGTAGCGAAAATGCCATTGGATTCTGATGGCTTTGCCCTGCGATGTGCCTGATTAGGCAATGTTTCTAAAAGAATTTGCAAAGAATTGAATTGATGCAGTTAGCTCAAATTTTAATATTGATGAATTTCAGTTTTCTTTAAAGCATTTTGCATTCCCATTATTTGTTTCTAAAAGTTGAACTCTTTGTTCATTTAATTTTGCAATTGATACGTTCTAATCTTTGGGCTTAATCAACTGTTGCTTTCTAAACTTCATTTCTGAGCATTCCTCCCCAAATGAAAATTTTGGGGGTTTATGGTATGTTTACTTGTTTTCTTTTGTTTGATATGTTTTGATTTCTGTACATCCAAATGTATTTGTTTGACCTTAAATATGTCCTGTTGTATAGTTGTAAAAATTATAATAATTGAATATTAATAATATAATTACTTAGATGAATTAATCAAGACCTCTTATGATTTATATATTGAAAGATTCTTCAATTTTATGAATAGTGTTAAGATTTCAAATGTATCAAATAAAAAGAAGTATTAATGTATAATTTAGATTAGGAAGGAGAAAAAACTTGTCTAATCTTTATTGCACTTACTAATTTATATCCTTATATTTTCTTCTTTATCCTCGTTTCGTAATCTTTAATGTCAAACGATCTGTTAGAATATATTTAGTTCAGAGTCTTGATTATCTTGAAATAGATTTTCAAGTTGTGTTTAGGCTAAAGATCATTTCGTTACCATTTTTAGGGGGATTTTGTTTTTTGTACCATATTGGTGTCAATTAGTAAGGGATTTTACTTTCTCGATATTTTAGATTTTCACTCAATATCAAAAGAAAAGGAAATTCAACAATAAGTTTTGTTATTTCAGGAAAATTTTATTTTGCTTATAATTTATACCTCGTAGGTAATGCTAATTGTTTTCAACTCGTGTAGTGATCGGATATGAGAATGTATGATAAATTTATTTTTGAAAAGGAGAATGTATGATAAATTGCTAAAAGCTTTAGCATCACCATCATTTGCTACTTCTCGTTTCTTATATTTTCATTGAACAAAATCACATGGGAGACACTTAAATGTACGTGTTTGAAATAAATAAGAGCAAAAGGGGAAATTTGGCATTACATGACATGAGAACATACAAAATATTTTCATATTTCCAACTACTCCTAGTGTTTTTAAAATAATTCGAACTTTGACACAAGTAGCTCATTTCAATATATCAAATGTTAACAATTATTGGTAATTGATAGAAACGGTTAATTAGACTGAGCATATTGTATCAAAATTTATATTATATTAAGGATTTCAATAACCAAAATAATTTTGAATGAATTACATGTGAAATTATTTTCATTAATTTGTTCACACAGTATGAGACTCCTTACTAGTTTAAATAATGACATAATTCTGCACATGGTAGTGTAGGGTTGTGTATATCTATCTTAACAAATAAGTTCAATAAAGTTTAAAGAAAAATTGTCAAAAAACACCTTTAAATTAGGTCATTTTGTAAAATAACTCCTTTAAAAAAACTGTAAAATAACACCTTTAAATTAGCTTTTATTTAAAAGTAACAACAAAGTCAACGAAAATAGGTTTTTATTCTTTTTGCCGGTAAATTTAACTTTTTTGACTTAATAGAAAAGAGTGAATATCAATGCAAGTGAAACTCAAACACCAAATTGACAAATCAAATCTATTTTCGTTGATTTTTCCACATGATTCAGGTGGAAAGGTGTTACTTATAAATAAAAGATAATTTAAAGATGTTATTTCACAAAAAAATAAATAAATTAATTAAATTCAAAATGTCATTTTACAAAATAATCTAATTTAAAAGTGTTTTCTAACAACCTTTTCAAGTTTAAACTCCGTATAAAATAAGTATGAATTGAAAAGTAGACCTTCACACCAGGAGATATATGCCAATATTACAGTTTTTATTTTGCTAACAATTGTGAGGACCCTTTATTTATTACGTTTATTAAAAGCGTTGAGAAACCTCAATTTGAAGCCATTTCACATTTGGTTTTGTTGTGTTGTCACTTCGACTACACTTTGTCCAATTATAGGAATGAAAATGCCAAAACTCACATGTGAAAAATTAGGTATCAACAAGTAATGTATGCGAAGTAAATCGAAATCTCATTATTTAGGATTTAAATACGGTTTTACGCTATGTAGATCGACACGTCATGAAATTCACGAGGTATTTCTGTAGTTTTAAAATTGCAAAATGTACCCTCTTAAGGTATACAAATATTGCACGAAATACCCTTCATTTAGTACGGGGCTAATATGACACTAACATACATAAAGCTTAATGCACTAAATGCTCCTAGGTATGTAGAATTGTAGTAATTGTTCAAAACACTTTGTAACGACCAGTATTAAAATAAATAGTTCGTTGTTGCTTCACTGTGTAGAGTGTAGACTGAGACTTCACTTTTACGTTTTTAGCGCTATATAAGGACATTTTATCTTTATTCCATCTATCTAACTCCTTTTTATATAATGTCATACTTGCACATAATACCCATGTTTTATTCTCTCTTCCCATAAACTTATTCTCCGGATTCCACCCACTTACTTTTGGTAAACTTGGGGTCACCTACGCCAACGGCTTTAGCTATAAAAATTGTTATATTCACTCCATGCTGAGGATTTTAAAAAATGGAACGTTGGTCTTTTTCGCTCTCTCGGGACCTTCTTACCGCCTTTTGAACCCCAAAAAGTTTTCCTAGGCCCTTCCTTTGACCATAGAAGAGTCGTGTAAAATTTCTGGGATTGTTTTGTAGGACCCTAGAACCCCTCAAAATCGTGAATAATAGTTTTTAATTTTGGCTTTCGAAGGATTGTCTCGATCGAGCGTCATCTTATTTTTGCCCTGTTTTTTTACCACTTTTTCTGTGTGGCTACATGACTCCCTACAATCGATTTCGGACTCTAAAAACTTCTTATCATCCCTCTTTCGAATTAATGTCGGAAGAAGGGAAAAACAACTATTTTGCTCTCCCGAGACGTTCTTATGACCTCTTTACCCCAAATTACCTAGTAATGAAGCCTATTTTGATCATACGAGTACCCTGTAAAATTTTCGGGAATTTTTTTTCTTGGATCCCATAACCTCAAAAGGCTGTTAATAATAGCCTTAGTTTTAGACCTCTAGAGGCCTAGAGGGGCCACCTCAAGTTTTGTCTTGTTTTCGCCTTGTCATTTTACCACGTGTTCTAGATGACCACATGATCGACTCCCCACGATCGGTTTTGGTCTCTAAAAATTATTAACATCCCTCGTTTGAGGATTTTTCCGAAGAAGAAAAAAATGGCCTTTTCGCTCTCCCACGTGTTCTGTCTGGTTTCATATTTTGACCATACAGTCATCCTGTAAAAATTTTGGCAACTTGTTTTTCGGGACCCCGAAACCTCCAAAAAATATGAATATTAATATCTGTTTCCGGTCTCCGGAGGAGCTTTTCTGGACTTTGTCTTTTTTTCACCCTATTTTTTACCACGTGCTATGGGCCACCTCAGGACTCTCTATAATCACTTTCGGCCTCCAAAATCTTGTTGTCATCCTTCTTTTGATTTAAGGTTTTTTCAAAAGAAGGAAACAATAACTTTTTTCAATCACTCAAGAAGTTCATATGTCCTTTTCATCCCAAATGACCTGCATGGCTCCATAGGATTCATATGGCCTCTAGTTGATATTGTGATTTCTGATTCCAACAATATCAACTGAATGCACAATTTAATAGAGGGGTGAGAAGGAGGAGGATCTTTTGGAATGCAATGGAATAGAAGCAAAACTGTTGAATTGAATGCAGGTAGTGAAGGAGGTTCATTTGGCCATTTGGGATTGCAATTTGGAAAGGACCGAAGAAAAATGAAGGGAGTGAGGAGGAGTTTCGTTAGAATTGAATGAAGGGCATATTAGTAAGTTATGAGTATTGGAACCACTAACGGAATTTTTGGATGAAAAATGTTAGTCGGTATTGATACCAAAAAAAGTAGTTATTGACAATTAAAAAAAATATGTTACTTTACGTTATACAAAAATGTAATCTAATTTTGTTGACCGCGTTAAGTAAATTGACAATATATCTACGCTTTGGCATTATATTATAAATGGCAAATCATACCTTTATTTTCCCAATATATAGAAGGCACAAGCAAATATATACTAATCAACCAAAAAGTTAATTAAAGTAATTAACATCCACCAATATTACGTGTACTATACGTCAATAATGTTTTTAGCGCAAGAAATTTGCTCGTTTGATTTGAATTTTGCTTTAAAAATAATTTCAAATGAAATGAATAAATTATTTGTTTTTTTATTGTACTATGCTAGCTTTTAACTATATTAATTATATTATGCTAAATACAACCGATTATATCGTGGACATCTTCAGTACGTATAACCCCTTGATAATTTTCCACTTCCAAGTTGAGGATAATGTGAACAACAATCACCACAAGCTTTCAAATATGGTGGCCACACTCATCATTGAGGGTTACAAGACATAGCTATCGGGCTCAAAGGTGGACCTTCGACTAGTTGATTGGATATCCACATATAATTTAGCCTATCCTCAATACTAATCTTTCTCTTATTGATTTTCCCTTTTACTTTCTTAGTACATTTCTTTCATATATTCTTCGTTCTCTTCTAGCAAATTTTTTTCAAATTTAGTGTCTTTCAAAAGGTGCATTTACTCGAAAGTAGCTAGTAGTTACGTTGTTCTTTATTTGAATCACGCAAACATCATAGGTAACATTGATGTAATTGACGTGAACATATAATTTAATCTCAAGTCTTGGATACCACCTTTCAAAATATTTTTTTCCTATGGGGGATTGAACCGCGCTAATTAATTCATCTTGGATACCAAATATATTTGAATGGTTTCCAAGACTTACATGGTGCGTAAAGCAAACAATTTACAAATCCAGTATGCTTGAGCCTTCTCTAATTGCAGTAATTAGGCTCCTTCTGGAGAAGTGCTCCAAGCTTTCAATGTTACTGGTTTACAGTTAAAGAGGTTTTTCTTTTTTTTTTTCGATTTTTATTTTAGCTGGTAAGAAGGTGGATCACGTTGACTTTGAGTTGATTATGGGCTGTCAATGGTCCAAATCATTTAAGGCTGGTGGCCTGGTGGGTTGGGCTGAAAAAGTGCAATTGGTATTACATGAACCCGAATCCATGTACTAGTAGTTACTTGTGCACCCTCATTTAGGGACTTAGGGTCTGTTTATTTCAGCCGAAAACAGGTGAATTGAACTGAGCTGAGCTGAATTAAACCAGTATTCTATATATTCATTTTTCAAAAGCACAATGTTCATTATCACATCCTAAATAATTTCTCATTCTTTTTTCTTTTGTCAAGTTCATCAAATAAGTTTGAGTTTTATATTTGACTATAAAATTCATTTTATAACAACAGGATGTTCATTTTGGCACCCTAAATGTGCATTTTTTTTTTTTGTTATAGCTTGTTATATCAATTTCTTAAAATTTTGAATATAATTTAAAAACTGTAAATATTAATTAATTTTGTAAAACTTTAATATTCTGTCTTTTAAACCTCAAATTCATCTTCTCTTACTTAGGCCAGGTGTGTTCATTTGTTGAACCTAAATTTTGAAAGTATAATGCATGTGTTTTTTAACCTAAATATTCATCTCTAAAAAATATAATGTTTATTCAATAATAATGTTCATTTCTGAAAAGTATAATGTTCATTTTGAAACACCAAATATCCATTTTAGTTAGTAGAGGGTGCATATAAAGGGTCCATATAATAATTTGCCAATGTCAACGCACAAATATTTTGCCAACCAGGTAGCTAAGCTCTGATCTAGTCATGACGTCCGCGTGCTCGGGTAGGGCTCGTGCCATTCTTATTTTTATTCACGACTCACGACATGGCTCACAGCCCACCTTTCATTTTTCGTGCTATGCCGGGCCACTAGTAGGTTTGTATGGTGCTCATACCACCCCATGTGTCGGGCCGATACATACCCACCTTTACTAATGAGTACCAAAGTGGATGGGTGCTGGCCCTGTCCATACCCACCTTTACTAATGAGTACTAAAGTGCCGAGAAAGTGTTCTTACTTCCGTGTGTAGAATATACTTCTATGTGGGTCAGAAAGTAACAAATGGAGGTTTTGATATGACATAGAGTTCTGTACTTATAGAATTCTAGTGGGTAGAATATAGACGTGTGGACATAAAAACCTTTTTTCCATTTTTCACATGCTTTTTGCTACTACAGCTATTATAGAATTGTTAAGTAATAAATGTATAATAATCTTTCTAAAATCACAGAGAAAACCCGTGCATGAAATAGACTTAGATTAGTAGTGGCTAAGAAAAACATAATTACTAATTATGGTAAGAGGTTTTTTTTTCAACTACTATTGTAATATGCAGTATGTGTTCTCTACTTTGATCTCCTACTATTTGTAAGTTAAGAGCTTACCAATGATAGTAAGAGTGTACGAAGTGTAAATATGTAGGGAGTATTCGTTTAAGTATGAAAAATATGTAGTGTTAAGAGTGTTAACGAATAAAATAAAATTAATTTTTATACACAATTGTTGTTAGTATTATATACACGAGTAACAATTAAGTTATTAACTTAGTATTTTGTTACATAACCTAGAAGGGTAATGTTATTCTTAAATTGTTTAAATTGTATAAAACAATAAAGCAATGATGATAACCAACAACTTCATCAAAGAATTAGCTTAATTATCAAGAACAAATAGAGAAAGTGTAGATTTGGTTACTAGTGTAGGCCACTTAGTAGTCTTAGTTATCTTCTAGATTTATGTCCTTTGATTTCGTTACACTTCTCAATTAGGGTCCGTTTGATAGGGCGGAAAACATTTTCAATGTAAAATGATTTTCCATTGTTTGGTTGCATGTAAAAATAATGATGAAAAGGAAGGGGGTGAAAGGAGGTAGTGAGGAAAGAGTGTATAAGGGGATGGGAGGAAAATTGTTTTCCTTTCATTTTGGAAGGAAAATGGTTTCCCATCATTGTAAGGAAAAATTTACTCCCATGAAAAATGATTTTACATTCCTTTTATTGTGTACCAAACAATGTAAAATTGGGANTCATTTGTTGAACCTAAATTTTGAAAGTATAATGCATGTGTTTTTTAACCTAAATATTCATCTCTAAAAAATATAATGTTTATTCAATAATAATGTTCATTTCTGAAAAGTATAATGTTCATTTTGAAACACCAAATATCCATTTTAGTTAGTAGAGGGTGCATATAAAGGGTCCATATAATAATTTGCCAATGTCAACGCACAAATATTTTGCCAACCAGGTAGCTAAGCTCTGATCTAGTCATGACGTCCGCGTGCTCGGGTAGGGCTCGTGCCATTCTTATTTTTATTCACGACTCACGACATGGCTCACAGCCCACCTTTCATTTTTCGTGCTATGCCGGGCCACTAGTAGGTTTGTATGGTGCTCATACCACCCCATGTGTCGGGCCGATACATACCCACCTTTACTAATGAGTACCAAAGTGGATGGGTGCTGGCCCTGTCCATACCCACCTTTACTAATGAGTACTAAAGTGCCGAGAAAGTGTTCTTACTTCCGTGTGTAGAATATACTTCTATGTGGGTCAGAAAGTAACAAATGGAGGTTTTGATATGACATAGAGTTCTGTACTTATAGAATTCTAGTGGGTAGAATATAGACGTGTGGACATAAAAACCTTTTTTCCATTTTTCACATGCTTTTTGCTACTACAGCTATTATAGAATTGTTAAGTAATAAATGTATAATAATCTTTCTAAAATCACAGAGAAAACCCGTGCATGAAATAGACTTAGATTAGTAGTGGCTAAGAAAAACATAATTACTAATTATGGTAAGAGGTTTTTTTTTCAACTACTATTGTAATATGCAGTATGTGTTCTCTACTTTGATCTCCTACTATTTGTAAGTTAAGAGCTTACCAATGATAGTAAGAGTGTACGAAGTGTAAATATGTAGGGAGTATTCGTTTAAGTATGAAAAATATGTAGTGTTAAGAGTGTTAACGAATAAAATAAAATTAATTTTTATACACAATTGTTGTTAGTATTATATACACGAGTAACAATTAAGTTATTAACTTAGTATTTTGTTACATAACCTAGAAGGGTAATGTTATTCTTAAATTGTTTAAATTGTATAAAACAATAAAGCAATGATGATAACCAACAACTTCATCAAAGAATTAGCTTAATTATCAAGAACAAATAGAGAAAGTGTAGATTTGGTTACTAGTGTAGGCCACTTAGTAGTCTTAGTTATCTTCTAGATTTATGTCCTTTGATTTCGTTACACTTCTCAATTAGGGTCCGTTTGATAGGGCGGAAAACATTTTCAATGTAAAATGATTTTCCATTGTTTGGTTGCATGTAAAAATAATGATGAAAAGGAAGGGGGTGAAAGGAGGTAGTGAGGAAAGAGTGTATAAGGGGATGGGAGGAAAATTGTTTTCCTTTCATTTTGGAAGGAAAATGGTTTCCCATCATTGTAAGGAAAAATTTACTCCCATGAAAAATGATTTTACATTCCTTTTATTGTGTACCAAACAATGTAAAATTGGGAAAAAGAGGAAAACACTTTTCATGAAAAATGTTTTACGCTCTACCAAATGGAGCCTTAGTCAATTGCACTCTATTACTTCAAAGAGTAGATTATAACAACTTTAACAATATACTAAGATGTATTCAAATTTCATATTACTTTCCATGCATTATCCTTGCGTAGATGCATGTTAGCATGTACCTAGTATGGCTTTACTTGTAACAAACTAAAACATTGTCTTTTGGAGTATGTTTGGTTACATGGAGCTATCTTGAGGTTGATAACTTAATAACATTAGATAAGCCAAGGGAACTCCTTGTACGCTATGTTGGAAAGGTGAAGTAACAGTTTCCGTTACATGTTCGCCCATTTAATATATCATGTCCCACAATTTAAACGTATGATGGAGGTGTTAAAAAGTGGGTTTGAGTAGCGGTTGCACGGTTTTAGCTTCAAATAGGTCATGCTATTAGAGCATCATCTCAACCAAAAGGCTCTTGTGTGGATGCAGCATGCGCTTAATAATTCCACTTAGAAGGGAGGACCGGTAGATGAGATTGGAACCCGTGACCTTTGTGTCACATTAGCACTGATACCATGTTAGAGGACCATCCCAACCAAAAGCTTAAACTGATGGTTGAAGGCCATGAATTGGTTTTATACTCTATCACATACATCTATACGATCATGTTGCAAAATATAGTTTCGAAACTGATAAAAAATATGAACTATTTCTGTGCCTCAACCATCAGCTTAAGCGCTTTTGGTTAAGTTGGTCCTCTAATATGGTATTAGAGCCAACGTGACACAAAGGTCATTGATTCGAATCTCATCCCATTTCTATTTGTCTATAAACCTTTTAGCTTGTTTCAATCAATAAACAAATAAACATACTCAAAATCTACGTCACAAAAGGGCAAATCATAGTTAATGACCACAACCATAATCCTAATGGGCCAACAGAACAACATATATAATATCTAAATAATTATGTACCACAAATAATTAAACATATAAAAGAAGAGTACAAGAAATTAATTGTAGGAATACATCCTAATTCTTCATCTACCAAAATGTTGAAGACATAATTGAAACTTGCAAGTTAAACATGTCCCTTTCTACAAGCCATGAAGCAGCGCAAGCGACCTGCTGCCAACCCCTTTATTGGAGAGTCAACTAGGTAGTACAATTGTTGTAGCCCAACTAGTGCACTACCTATAAACCTCTCTTCATAAATTCCCATCATTAAATTACACTTTCAAAAATACATATGATTACGCAATGGATGATGCATGAAACACATAAGAATTAAGAAGGGGCACATAATTCTTTTATCTTTTTTTGTTAGAGAATGAAAAAAGTTCATAATTTTTCTACTATAAGGGTTTTACCTAATTATCCTCAATGATAAAATGCATTATATATTATTTGAGATTAGACGGTACATACAATCGGTACAAATAAAGACATAGAATTGTCGAAAAAGGTGACCTTGTCTAATTAAGTTGATGACTGTAAGATTATTCTCTTCAACGTCAACCAATTATTATGAACCCAGAACGTAAGGGATAACTTTCTTGGTTGGAGTTTTTTTCCAATACCATAAGATCATGTGAACAATTGAATAGCGGGTTAATTACAGTGATATATTTAACAAATATATTATAATGATAATAGTGTAACAATATATGTATATTAACATCATATCACTAGTAGGGTATATCATATCACATGAATTCCTAGCATCTTTATATCATAGATTAAGGACATCATATTATCACATCTTACTTATATCATACGGTATGATGTTATAACTTATAAATATCTCACTTTTGAAATTATGATATCATTGTTATAAACTTAGCTTGAAATTCCCCAATTCTAATCACCTATAGGGGCTCGCTTGAACCCAATTCTATATTGCAAATAGAAGACTTTTGTGGATAGCAACTTGAGCCCCAAGAATTCTAGATCAATAGTTTTCTTCACTGCATCGATTTGCAATTACTGTCAGCCTCAAAATACAGATATGACTATAGTTAATTGTGGATGGGGTGAGGCAATAAATTAAATAGTGTTAACAGCAGGCAAAAGCTTTAGAATTATCCTTTTTTTTTTTTTTTACTTACTATATTTACTTTTTTGCATCTTATAAGATGTAACTTATAAAATTAATATCTCGAGTTTGGTATAATAAAAAATTAAATAAATTATATATTCAGAAAATATACATTGAGACGAATCAAATAAAATCTCATATGACTATATTTTCCGTTATATATTAAACACTAAAATGGATAAATTTACAATGTAAATAATGTCAAAAACCCTAATATAATAAGTAAAAAAAATATCGAGAGACTAGTCAGTAATATGCTGCTATATGTATTTTTAAGTTATGAAACTGTCAGACTGACATAACAGACTACGGAGGATGGTGTGTGTGGCTGTATTTTGTAGTCTTCAATCTCTCATTTATGACTTTTTTTTGTTTTGTACTTTTATTATTTTAGGGTTCAGAAAATAAAACAACTACATTTCAGTGTATGTGGAAATCTTTTAGGAAATTCATACGGAGTAATATTATAGCTTATCCAATTTTAGTTCCAAACAATTTTCACTCTATTATTATTAAGAAGCTAGCTAATCACTTAATCAGCAGTTGATTATTTAGCACAAAAAGAATACAACCATTCTGGTGACAGTATAACTATTTAAATTGATACGAATAATCTTTCTTGTGATGGGTAAAGGCGAGTGATTTAAAAATAGGGCAATTGAATGGGAGCAAAGGAAACAATTGATCAACAACGTATCTTTGAGTTTCATATTGTGTTCGAAGGTGTATTTGGGAATCGGGACTAATATGTTCCATTGGGCTCGATCTAGAAATTAAGGAAGAGGAGATTCCACCTTGATTGTCAAGAAATTTTCATTTTAAAACCAATTGATAATATAAAGAGTAACTTGTTAGACATATAAAATGGTTTATTTGCTTATCTTTCTTCAATATAAAATCATTCGCATAACACATATATTGGTTCAACAAGTCCAAATTAATCCTCAAAAATTAATTATTGACAAGTCGAACATAAAAAAACATTTTATTAATTTTCGGCTTTATTTTTGGAGCGTTTCATGGTGAGGGGTTGGGGTGTTGTTGTTTTGAGCTTTGGCGTTACAAGATACATGTAACATTTTATAATTTCAAAATTAAGTAGTTAAAAAAAAGTTCAAAAAGTTGCGAAAAAAGATCAGCTACTTACTAAAAACATTAAGTAACATTGACTTTCACATGATTTGTTCTTTGAATTTTGTAGCCAGCTATTGTAAAGAGTCCAACACATTTTTGCAAGGTGCATTGCATGAGAAATTCACATCCTTTTCTAGAACTTTTTTTTCTTTGATCAGTGGCTTAGACAAATACCATGTTAAAGAATAACCTGGGCTCTGATACCATGTTAAATTTCATGTTAAAGATAAATGGGCCTGGATAACCCAACAAGGAGGAAGAGAGTCAAACCGGTCCACAAGCTCAAAGAGGTTTCATCCTAAAACCAATTGGTAATAGGAGGAGTAACTCCTAAGCCTATAAACTAGTTCAACATCTCCTTTTTCTCCGGTATGGGACAACTCACTAGTGTAAATCACATGGGGTTCAACACTATCTCATTAATTCTGAGTTAAAGATAAAAAATTTGTGTGGGTTTTTTTCTACGATATTAAGTTAGTTTCTCACATATTTGTTTTATAATTATGCATGTTATTTTTGCTTCAATGTGTATTTTTTTTTTTAATTTATACTTCCTCCATCTCAAAATGTTTAACACGTTTGAAATCTTGAAACTATTCATAAGATGAGGGAATCTTTCAAATTACTTTCAATATATAAACCATATTGATGTGGCATGACAAGTCAGCCGCCACGTGTCAGCTTTTGAGTGGACCACGTGTCCCTATAAAGAGATGACATGGGATTGCCACGTGGCAGTGATGAGTCTGCTATGAGTGGACCCCACATGGCCACGTGTCATATCACAATTGGGCCACGAGTCCTTAAAATGCCAGCGTAGGATTGCCACATGGCAGTGATGAGTCTGCCATGAGTGGTCCCACACTGCCACGTGTCACCTTTTTTCTGGTCCATTTGAAACTCTTTACCTGCCACATGTCAAGCTCTAATTCGTCAATGACAAAAAGAGCTTAAACAAACCGTGGGGCCTTAAACTTCCCTTCTAAAAGCCCATTAGGCAAATGAAGGAAGATAATCAAAGAGATGGTGACAAGTGTCACAATCTCAGTGGGTAAGAAATTGTACTTGAGGCTATAAATAGTCCAAAAATTCTGATAAACAGGTACACGGAGGTCAAGACAAAAAGACTTACTAAAAAGGAAAAACTTCTCTCTAGAATTGTTTACTTGTTGATTATTGATTACTTACTCTCCTTCAAATACTTACTTAAGCATCGGAGGGGGAAATAATCCTACGAGGATTATTGTCCCTTTTTTGCAGGTACTTGGAGGGTACATCAACAGGCAACCAATCCACTCACGAATCCAGTCTACGTCAGCGAAATCCTTACAGTCCCTACCCCACCTTATTGCTTTAGCAACAACACATAATACAGTCATATGGGATCTTGTTTGATGCGTCTTAATGAGTACGTTATTGATATCCAATTATTATAATTTTTACATATACACAATAAAAGATATTTAAGGTCAAACAAATGCATTGGTATATGTGTAAGTCAAAGTGTATAAAAAAATAAACCGAGTGAGTATTTTTTATAGTTTTTGTTATGTATTGATACAACTGTACAAAAACATGAATTGAAGACTACATGCATCCATTAAAGATTGAATTAGGATGAACCGTGAATAAGCTAATTAAGGGAGGGTGTTTAAAAATTCACATGCATCTCATTGGAATGCATGAAATAAAAGCTACTCCACTATAGTCTACAAATATTAAATGCCTCTGCTTTTAGTTATTCATAATTCAGGGTAATTAAAGACTTAAAACTACATGTATGGTTAGCAAAATTCGAAGCGTGCAGTCTAGTTGGCTGAGAGAGTGAGAGTTATGTAGCTAGGAGCTTAATTTTTTTCGGTCAATTCTGATCACCTAACTAAGAGGCAAAAATATTGGTACGAGGTGCTTATTCAGGGGCGGACCTATAGTGGGGTACAGTAGGACACGTGCCCCACCATTCGCGAAAATATCCAATATATAAATATCAGCATAATATAAAATCAAATGTACATCCATAGCATTATGGTTAAAAGTTTACTTAGTTTGGTACTAGGTTAAGGATTCAATTCTCCTTTAGATTTTGATGTAATTTGACATACATCATGTATGACATTGTTGTATTTTTTATTATGAATTATGTGTTATTATATTGTAAATTTTTTTGGGTTATTAATTATTATCTACGCAGTATTTTATGTGTTATTATATTAGCTACAGTCCGATTGTACCCACCCATTATCAAAATCCTGGATCTGCCCCTGAGCTTATGCAACTTGTAAGTAACATAGGAGCAAAAAATTGGTTGACCCCGGATACCGAAGTTTTGGTTGGAACTCCTTTTCTAATTTTAAAAAGTCATGAGATCGATTCTTATCATCAGGTCATGTCATTCATTTGCTGACTCTATAGCACTAAAAAAGAAGAGAACATAACATTATGAGATTTATTATGTATTTATGTATGCAACACAATGGATTACATTGGTAGTTGAATAACTTTAATTCTCGTTATTTACAAGCACTCCACCCCATAAGAGTCTCTAATAGGTATTTAAATTTTCCCTAAATGACTAGCTTAGCAATATAAATTGCCAAATTTTCCACTTTTGAATTATATCTATAAACTAACTACTATGTAGTAAACTAAGGGCATGTTTAACCCTAAGACTCAAGCTCATGTTTCAGACTCTGTCATACCAGCTCCCAGCTAACTTTTATATACCTTTTTACTCTTTAGGCTCATGCAAAACCCTATGCCATTTTACCCTTTATTTCTAGACTTAATTACCACTTTTTCATTTAAAATGCTATATAAGTTATTTTAACGATAAATAATATTAATAATAATACTACTATTTATATGGAGTATATTAATGATATAATAAAATAATTAATAACATTATGAATGAATTATTAATTATAATATTATAATTATACTAACTAATAATAATGTTATTGTTATTATGGAAAATGATAACAATAACAATAATTAATAATAATTACCTTTTTTTGAATTAATAATTATAATTATATTGATTAATAATAATATTATTAATTAATAATTTTAATTTTAGTAATTAACGATTACAATAATAATAATATTAAATATTTAGTAATTGTTATTATAATTAATCATAATATTAATTGTTAAATCATAAAAATAATAATAATAATAATTATTATTAATTAAATAATACTCGTTTCATTACTAAATGTTTGAAATGTTTGGAATATGACACTATTCATAGGATGAGAAAATCTTTTAAATTACTTTCAATATATAAACATAATATAATTATATGGGGTCTTAATTGATTCGTCTAAATGAGTACGTTATTAATATCTAATTATTATAGTTTTTTATATATTCACAACAGAAGATATTTAAGGTCAAACAAATGCATTAGCATATGTGCAAGTTAAAACATATCAAACAATAGGAATGGAGGGAATAATATTAAAAATAACATAGGGGGCCCACATGATGAGTCTTGAAAAACAAAACTCATGTTAAGACTTTTGGTAATCTTATACTCCGTACTAGTTTATCCTATAAGACTCACTATAGTCTCATGTTAAAACTCACTTAAAGACCCCAATAAATTTGCTCTAAGGTTCGTTGGTGAGTTACTCAATCTAACCGCATTGTTAAGGGGGAGTAGAAGTATTTAATTTCTTGATAATAATACATAACTTATGGGTCAATACATGAGATAATGGTTAAGACCTACAAGTACATACTCTATCACGCCCCCGAACGGCCCTTTCACATAAGAGCACATTGGGTTTGAGATATAGGTGCACACATGTCTGGCGTGTTATGCCTTGTATTTTCAATTTAATTTATAAAAGGGATGTATGAGATTTGAAGCAGTTAAATTATTATCATGGTAGCTCTGATACTATATTAAAAATCAACAAAATCAAAAGTTTAAGATGATGCTTAAGATGCATGAATAGATTCAATATTTGAATTCCATCACATAGATGGATGGCGATAATGACTTTGAATAGTTTAGGAGTTAGAAATTAGCTAATTGAGGTAGCTATTTTAACAAAAAAAAAAAAAAATAGTTTTTTTTTTTTTTTTTTTTTCAAAACATGAATAGTGGTTTGAATTATTACCTTTTTCAGCCCAAAATTAATACTCATTCAAAATTCTTACTACCATACACTCCTAATAGCTTTTAATAGATGATCAACCTGTCTGTTTTTACTCTATCAAACCTCTAATTAAGTGTCATACATGTGGAATATATTAATGTGTGTTCTCAGCGCGCTCATAAATCCAGTAGAAGAAAGAGTGACCATCCAGTAATACAAAATATAACAATCAATTTAGAAAAATAAATTATGATCGATTAGAAGAAAGCAACTCCTGGCACACCTGTTTTAATTATTAATAATAACAAAAATGTAAAAGATAGATTATCACAGCCATATTTAGCTTTATTTCTTACAAAAACTGATACCCTAAATTTCTCATAATAAATGCTTTCATACCTTTTTTTTTTTTTTTTTTCTCGAAATTTCCCAAGTACACTTTTCCTCTTTATTTATTCACGTACCATTTGCAACTTTCATTATATACAAACCAAAGTCGTAATTTTTTAGAGAGAGAAAATTAAAAAAAAAAAATAGAGAGGTTATTATTATTATTATTATGGAAGAAATAGAGCATAGAACAGTAGAAGTAAATGACATAAAAATGCACATAGCAGAAAAGGGTGAAGGTCCAACAGTTGTTTTGCTCCATGGTTTTCCAGAGTTATGGTACACCTGGAGACACCAGATTACTGCCTTAGCATCCAAGGGCTACCATGCAATTGCTCCTGATCTAAGGGGTTATGGTGATTCTGATTCACCACCTAGTAGTTGTAGCTACACTTGCTTCCATTTGGTTGGTGATATTATTGGCCTTCTTGATCAACTTCAAGTGGATCAAGCTTTTCTTGTGGCCCATGATATGGGTGCTATGGTCGGTTGGTACCTTTGTATGTTTCGCCCCGATAGGATTAAGGCCTTTGCTAGTCTTTCCCTTCCCTACCGCCCCCGGAACCCTAAGTTGAAGCCCCTTCCCACTTTTCGTGCTTTTTTCGGTGCTGATTATTATATTTGCCGCTTTCAGGTCCATTCTCTCCTCCTTTACTCTATCCTTCCATTATCATAAACACACGCACTCATGCTATAGAAGACATTAATTGAATTTGAATTCGAACTGTTTGCTAGCTATATCACATTTATTTGTTATAGTTCTAACTACTTTGGTTTAATTGATCATTCCATCGTACATAATGTTACATGTGTTTTTTAACTTAAGGTCATGTTCTCGTCAACTTATTTTTGCTAATCTGAACTTATTTTTGCTAAACTGAACTTATTTTTACTAAAAAAAAAAAAAAAAAAACTAAAATTTAGTCCAGGAGAATAGAGCCTTTTAATCATGTGACTTGAAAGATTGATAACACTGGCTGGCTGTCCGCCTAATTTTGTTAGTGTCATCATTTTCACTTAATGTACTTTTCATCCAACACTTATATTTGGTGTTTCCATCGAATTAGTTTTTAGATTCGACATAAAACAACCTCCAATTAACAACTAATTAATTATTTTATATAAATATATATATATGGAAAGATAAATAATTCTCGACTTCTAGCTTAAAAGTACGTCTCAACATCAATAAGTTCTTTTTCCTTAAAAGACCCTACCTACTGAATTGAAATTCGTTACAATTCATCGTTTTCAACCCAATGAATTGACCTTCATTTTAGCATATATGGACCACGAGTAAGCTTGGGCCTAGCTTTGCAATAGTGATGGAGATTTACTTAATTAAGTATTGGAGGTACTTTGAATGATAAAGAGTGTTCAGCTGCGAATGTGGTCATTAAATTCATAGAACTAAATTGTGGAGTAATTAATGTTGACACAATATATTACTCCGTATATTTATTTGTATACACTAATACACACGAGAGAATTGAGAACATAATACATATTACTCCCTCTACTCCCTTTTATTTGATATGTTTTGACTTAAACATACGCTAATGCATTTGATTAACCTTAGATATCTCTTGTTGTACATACGTAAAAATTATTATAGTTGGCTCTTAATAACATACTCATTGAGACGAATCAAATAAGACCCACATAACTATATATTGAAAATAATTTAAAAGATTCTTTCATCTTGTAAATAGTGTCTAGACGAGGTAGAGTGAAAGATAACTTAAGTGGTTAAAACATCCCTTGCAGTTCTAAGAGACCTTGGGAATTGAATTCGTTTCTCACCCCGCCCCTGTTGTGGCTCCCTAGTGCCAAAAAGAAAATAAATAGTGTCGAGTATTAAATCAGAAATAATAGATGGAGTAATAAAGTTTGCCAGCAAGTAATATTGTGATACATGAATTAGCATGACTTTTTAAATATTAGTTGTATCAGTAGGGCCACCAAATATAATCGACCAACAACTTGCACCATATATAGTTCTACTCTTAATTAGCACTCCTACCTATTAGGCTATTAAGCCTATTATACCAATTTCTTCTAATTTAAATGAAATTTGTCCTATTACTTTATATGCCACATTTTGTTGTTGTTCATAATTACATGATTTAACTTGTTTTGCCATGATAGGGCTTAAATTGATTACACATTTAATTATACCATGCCCCAAAACAAAAGGTAGCAAATATACAAGTTCACAAGTTAATCAAGGAATTAATGACTTTGGTTTAGATCTAAATTAGCCTCTTGCATAAATTTTGCCCACTCCTATATATTCAAAATCTTTGGGTCCTTGTTGTTGGACTTGGTTTCAATTATAAAATGAATTTGATTAACTTTTAGCTTATTAAGACAATTGAAATTTTGTTAAGTGACTTAAACCTTTTTGTCAAAGACGTTTACTTGAAAGAGCAATATTAATAATATATTATTATTATTAGGAGGTAATATTATCATAAAACATACATTTTCAATACAATTAACAACAACTCTAAATCAATAATTGTCCAAAATGAACTATTTTGATCATATGATATAGATAAAGGTAATACTCGTAATAGACATTCTCATCAAGTCCAATACTCTTTACGAGTACCAAAGTACAATAGTTTTTTATTTACTGATAACTTAAAAAATCTCTAGAATGTACCAAGTACTCTGATAAATATTTATTAAAAAAAAAAGTAAAATCTTAATTTATATACTACTTCTGCCACGAATTAATTGTAGCAAAAATATTAGTTTGTGGGGTATAAAGTAATGCTTTGTTGCAACTAACTCTTGGCGGAAGTAATATATCAAAGAAAGAGTACGATCCTAATTCATAAGAGGTGGTTTCTAGTTACGTTACCCATTGACAAGAAAAAAATGACTTCATTTAGTTTATCTAGGGTAACAAAAAAAAACGAAAAAATGAATTGGGGATAAGATAGGAGAGGCAAATTGCAGCATATTTCCAGTTTGCTATAAATGAAAATTAAAAGCACAATGCATGCATTTACTCTACTATGACATTCATTTACAATTTGTCATACGAAATAGTTTAATTTCAACTTTCAAACATCAAAGTAGGCCAACTATATATTTACAGTTTTCATTTACTAACTGAATAGTAGTTGCAATGTCGGAATCCCCTTTAATAAGTTATATTTTTCCACATTTACAAATATTGGGTAATGCTATATATATTACACGAATATATTTTTATAAATGATAATAATTTATTAAACTTAACAAAAATAACGCAAATACATTAATGCACAAACATTTATTTAATTAATGTTTGAATGGAAAAATAATTTCTATTTTAAACACTTTATTTATTGCCGTTAGGGTTACAAATAGCATATTCCAACAAATAGTTTACTTATTTTCTTGGAAAAATTCATACAAATAATCCCAACTATAGGCGTTCACCTAAAAAAAGACCGAACTTTGATTAATCCAAAAATGGGCCCAACTTTCATACCCATTTCCCAATTTTGGACCCTCTTAAATTTTAACTTGTAAAATCAAGTAAATCTTGCTAATTATTCGGTTTTTGCTTAAGCAAGCCAGAAACCACCACCACAACCACCCCTTCCACCCGAAACCTCCAAATGTTAAGAAAAAACCGTATAATTAACAAGATTTACTTGGTTTTACGGGTTAAAATTCAGGAGGTTCCAAAATTGGAAAATGAGCATGAAAGTTGGGTCTATTTTTGGATTAATCAAAGTTCGGTCTTTTATTAGGTGAACGTCCATAGTTGGGATTATTTTTATGAATTTTTCCTATTTTCTTTGACTGTTTTTTTTTTTTTTAACCTTTAATTATTTATAGGACTGTTGGAGTAATATAGATTTAATAATATTAATTGTATATTTATGAATTTATTAACTTGAAAATATATAGGGTATTTTCTTCTCAACTAACTATTTTCATTTATTTCTTTAACTAAATTTGTTTATCAATAATTTGCTTTTATGTATGATGGGCAAATTATTTAGTAAACGGACCATTCATAGATGTATTAATGTATAATGTCGCTAGTTAGAAGTCAACTACAACCAACCTCTTTAATGCCTTCCAAGAAAATGCATAAGCTTCTCCCAATTTTCCAGAGAGTAATTTTAACAAGGATAATGATATATGTATGTAGCAATCACCGCTATAATTAATTGCTTTATTAAGCTAAATATTTTCGTTTTATAATTGCACATAAATAGCCCTAATAGGCTTATGTCGTATAAAAAAAGTAATTGTCTCAAATTTTCTTCTTACTTTTCTAAAAGAAATTTCTAACTACTCATCATTATAGATTGAGTACTTATACCGGGGACTCTCTAACCATAAGAAACTAGGATTTTTACGAATTTTTATCATATTACAATGGAGTTATATCATATCATAATATATATCTGTGGAATTATTATGGATTTCTAATATGATATTATGCGACTTTGTTGTAAACTTAATTGTAATACTGCCGGAAATTCCTAATGTGAATTCCTAGTTTATAACGATTTCTAACAGTTAGAAACTTGATATTACTCATAAATTTTAGAAGCATGAATGAATTATTGATGTCTCAAAGCAATTAACTATTGGAATATGATTGATTATACTTATTAAATTGTGTATGTAGGAAGCTGATATTGAGGAAGAAATAAGCAAGTATGGAGTGAAGCATGTACTGAAGAAAATATTGACATCAAGAGATCCAGGTGCACCAATGTTGCCCAAAGGAAAAGCATTTGAAGTATCTCCTGATAATCCTTTAACCTTGCCTTCATGGCTTTCCGAAGAAGATATCAACTACTACGCCACCAAATATGAACGGAATGGCTTCACTGGACCTTTGAACCACTACCGAACTATAGACCGGTAACTTTCTTCTCATAACAAAATTCCACGAAACTATATATTATGCTTCTTTCGTTCCTAAAAGTTCTCCCAACGTTCTGTTTTAGGATGCTTCATAAAGTTATACTTTAATTTTATTATACACTTGACAAGCTTCCAACCTTAATTATTATTTTGGTATTATCCCATGTACTAGTTATTTTAGACCTTGTTATTATTGTGACGGTTCATGAATGTGTTGAACAGGAATTGGGAGCTAACAGCACCATGGACAGGCGTAGAAGTGAAGGTGCCAACGAAGCTCCTCGTGGGAGATAAAGACATGGTGTATAATATGTTAGGAGTGAAGCAGTATGTGCACGAGGGCGGGTTTAAGAAAGATGTACCCTTGCTAGAAGACGTTGTGGTTATGGAAGGAGTAGGGCACTTCATCAACCAAGAGAAAGCTGAGGAGGTCAACCAACATATCATTGAATTCTTTAACAAGTTTTAGTTTGCCTTTCTGTTTCGTATGTTAAAGGTTGTGTGTTGCCTTGTGGGTTTCACAGAATGGTAAGTGGCAAAAAAATGTTGATGAGTTTGTGTGAAACTTTTTAAGAAAAATCTATGACCATTTTCATAGAAAACCCAGCTTTTTAAAGTTATTTTATTTAGTATATTTCACCAATTGTTATTAGTCATCTCAAAAATTATGATTGGAATTTAGAAACAAAAATTATAAATAAAATAATGCACATTTGACAACAGATTGCCACAAACATTTATATAGTACTCTATGGATTTCATTTTATTGGTTATTTTAATCATTTTTCTTTCACAACAGATTTCAAACATAACCAACAAAATATAACAAATGGGTTATTAAGTTTCTCTTTTCAAAATTATGCACAAACTCGTCAACTTTACTGCACATCAAACACTTAATTCTTGATTAATGTCATGTATTATGTTTGGCACCTGAGAATATACAACTCTTTCTTATTTGGTCTAATTCAATTGTATTCTTTATCTTTATTATTGTCATGGAATACCATCAACAACACGCAACTATGTAAGCCTCTTTTTTGCCTTGATTTCAATTCATTCAATTCATATGAGAATGACGATACAGGTATTTGCTAACTAACAACTAGTTAGGGGAGCATTTTTTGATATTGCAACATAAATGCACATACTTTCAGTTTTAATGGTGGGGGTTTGATTTATTGGCAACTAGTTAAGGGTATACTCTGATAACACAGCTCGGATCATCAACAATATTGCTTACCACAAGCACATATTGAGCTAGATACAAAATCTCGACATAAAGGAATATAAGCTGTCTCAAAATAATCTACTTTCATGATATTTCATAAATAGAACTACAACCAAAATTGTCTGATTCGCCAAAGCGGGGAAAAAGGAAAATCGAAAAAAATGAAATTAATTTTTGAGAATGATAACCAAACTCCAGCAAAACTTGAAAAGCAGGAAATAAAAACAATTGTATCACAAAAATAAGGTAATCTTAATTCCTGTATCCCCTGCTGTTCCTCCTACCTCTGGCTTTCTCAAACTTTCTACCCTTAGCACGCACGTATGGCTTAGTGTGACTGTGTGGAACACCAGGTGCTTTACCAAAGTGCTTAACAGCCTCTCTGGCATTCCTTGGTCCTCTCAGAAGAACCTGCAAACACCAGACAGTAAGAACTTACTTAAAACCCATAGAAGAAGGCCATAATACTTACGATCTACTAGTCTCAAAAATCAAACTGAATTTACAGTGCACTAATTTGAAGCCAGCCAGCTATGCTAAACGTAAAAAGGCAGACATCACAAGATACCATAACTGGCATCAATGCTACTAAAAAAACTTAACATAGACCGATAACACACAATCAATGTTGATAGATTTTATTAGCAACCTAGCATCAGTTTACTTTGTCGACAGAAATATTATATGTATCTTAAATACATTATAATACATCAACATTGCTGATTGCCTGAATCTGCCCTAAGAAGTTAACATACACTACAAATTTCAACAGCATTAGCATCACAGATATACTCACTGAAAAAGAGATACATTACTTGAATAACAAGAACATCAATGCCACTACATACGAAATAGAAAACGTAAAATTTTCATTCCTCAATCAATAAAAATCTTTCTTGAATAAAGAAAGTGACCACCAGAGTTACAAAATTACATTGTTATTATTAAATCAGGGCACTGCTGAACATGCTTCACTATAAATGGCCTAGAAGTTACAAGTAAATGCCTACATGCATAGCATGCCTGTGCACAAGGTGCAATTTACCCCTGAAGCACAAAGGTCCATTCTCATAAGCAAGCAACCATCTATTTGTCTTGACATTTTGGTTAGAATGACCAAATTGCAGAAAAGTATAGAAGATAGATGTCTCTTGAGGATTACAACAAGCAAATTGGCTACATGGGATTTTTATATACATTAATAGAAAATCGATAATTTAATATCTGAAAACAAATTAGCATGAGCTACACAAAGCTCAAGCTAATGAAGACACTAGATCCACAACCAAAGATGCACTATTGATTTTAATGTAAAGGCGAAATTGAATCCATATCATACGAGAGGCATAGAGTCAAAGACCTCTCTATGACACAATACAAATTACTAAACTACAATAAGGTATCAACGACAACCCATTAACTATGGCTTCAATTTCCAAAACTCTCTTTCCACTCACTAAGCCATCTTGCATTCCTGCAACTACCTAATTTCATCACTCACATTCTCACCAGATGCTAGCCAGCAATAATTTCCAGCACTATCATAGTTGCATGCAGAAGGTGCTTCACTAATCAAGTCTACTAGCCATTAGACACCAATTGGCAATCCACAGATAACCAACATTTCCAAAGTAATTTTGTACATTTATCAAATGACTTGTATGATGCACTCTCAACTTTAATCCATGCCCGCAATTCCTTAGTGAATATAAGTCGCAAGTTCAGGATATGAAATGGGTAAAGAGGCCACCACTTGTTGCATTTTTTCTTCCTCAAGTTTATGTGATAGCAAGTCAGAATGAGAGGCTATATTCCAACTTTATACTAATGAGAACAGTGTGATCTCTGGTATACTTAGCACGGGCCATATACATAAAGACACGATGAATCAATTAAGGTCAGACTATCAACATACAACACAAAGCCTTCTAAATTCTTCAGCAATATCGGAACTAACACAAGTTGCAGATGTCTATAGACCGATAGGTATATATTTGTGTTAGAATGTCATCCAGCAGAACAAATTTGCAACGGAGATCTTCCGCATTGTTCCGCCCATCATAAAAATGGAACACATTAATACATTATAATGTCAATAGGTCATTCAAGCAACAAAAATGTAGTATCACACATCAAACAATTCCAATTTCAGCCCATTATACCAAAAATAAGAATAAATTAACAACAAAACAAACACCAAAAAAAAATTGAAATTAAGCAGAAAAATCAACATACTGTGTTCTGGCCAAGTGGTGCCCTAAGAGCAAGCTGATCAAATGTAAGACATTCACCACCAGCTTTCTCAATCCTAGCTCTCGCCGTCTCAGTAAACCTTAACGCCGTTACTTTCAACGCCGGAACTTCGTACACTCTAACGTCGTCAGTTACCGCACCTACTATCACCGCAATTCTATCTTCCTAAACAACAAATTAATCACTCACTTTCAATTAAAAAAAAAAACAAAAAAAAAACAAAATCACGAAATTCGAGAAATTACCTTTGCTTTCATGTAGGTGATGAGGCGAGAAAGAGAAAGAGGAGCTTTGTTAGTCTTAGACATGAAAAGCCGCTTCAAAACGACGGCGTTGAAGTCGCTGCTTGTTCTTCGTACGAGGAATCTGTAGAGCTTAACGAGGAGTTTAAGGTAGACATCGTTGGATTTTGGTGCAGTTCTCGTGGTGTTCTTTGACTTACCTCCTGCTTTCAAATCGATTCCCTGTAAAACGAAGGTTTGAGTTAGTCGTTAATGGCGGAATGTTGAGGAATTAGGAGAGAGAGAGAATCACCATTGTTGTTGTTGAGTGTTGCTCCTCCTGCTTCGAAGTAGGGTTTTGTTCTTCTGTGTTTCGACACAAAATGAAATGAGGTGATTATTAGGGTTTTTTAGTTTTTTGGGTGGGATTGTTGTGATTGTATGTAAGTGAGGTTCACTTGAGTTATTGTAGGTCTCAATCATCACCGTATAAGGGCATTGATTCAGATTGAACGATCTGAAAAGTCGACTTACGGGCAGGCCACACGCATCACCCAGAAACCTCTTCTCAAATTTACAACCTTTTTAAAAAAACGAGCCACAAAAATATCCGAATAATATGGGTTATATTCTTCGTTTTCGATTTTCAAGTAGTCATTTTGAGGCTTGTCTCATTTTCATTCCATATCTGTACCATGGACAAGAAACCATTTTGGGCCACTCCCTCCACCTCTAATTTGAGTCATTCAACGCAAGTTATTTTCCAAAAAAAAAAAAGGGGGGGTTTTCGGTATTTTTGACATCCTTGTATTCTTGTCATTCATAGATGATAGATCCAACCCTTTTCTTGTCATTTATAGATCCACCAGCTTACTCGAGTCACTCACACTATGATACGCTCTCAAAAATGTTGCCAACTTTTTACCAAACTATCACAACCCCCTCTAATAGCCTTTGATTGAGGCCATCCAAAGTGTCTTTTTGGACCCGTCTTATTTCGTCCTATTTTGTTATTACGTATTATGGGCTACCACAAGACTCCCCAAAATAGGTTTCGGCCTCTAAAAACATGTTATCAATACTCTTATGGCCATTACCAAAGAATGAAAAAACAATTATTTTTGAGACCCTTTAAAAGCCTGATATTATCCCTTTTAAGGCCTCTTCACCCCCATCGCTTGGTTTAGGTTTATATTTAATTTTAAACAAATAAGCAACCCATAAAGTTTTTGAAACTTTTTCCCTAACCCCAAAAACTCAAAACTGTGGATAATGGCCTTGTTGACTGTGAATACACATTATAGAACTTTAATAAACTTTAATGAGCAAAGCATAAATTTTCACTATCCATTTGGTACATGTAACTGCTGGGATACAGATTTGGCCAAACACAGCTTTAACCATTAAAGATGAAACAAAAAAGCCGCCACAAGTTCAATGAAGTTTTATATTCTCCAAAGGACATGAAAACTGCCCATATGAACAGCGCAGCATGGGTTCTAGGATTGCTGATCATTCTTTGGTCTTCACGCCATCAATCCAAGTGTTCCATCTATAAGCAAAAAGCAAGCAATATCAACTATGTGCGATGGCTGTGCTGCGTGAAAGACTGGTTCGAAGACAAATACTCCAAATATTACGAAAACATAAGCCACAATTTCAAACATTCTATAATATACTTCAAGCAAGGCACTCAGAAGTTTAGCAGACATAATTTTCATTTGCCTATGCTTCTACTGGTGATTCCTGTTACTAAAAAAAAGGTGGAAGAAACTAATGTAAGACTACCACTGACATGAAAGCAATGTGACTTCGTACATAAAGGACTAGTACTTCACTTCAATTCTTTGGGTACACACTCCGGCCAAGTGTGGGCTATCAAATAGGGAGCTAGAGTGCATGTTTATACAGTAACGATTGGAAATTTTGAACCACCAAATGCACAAAGCCTTAACATTACGGAATCAGTGGAAGACAGATATAAAAGTTTGACACAACCAATTTCCTACAGCACACAAGTAAGGATTGGAACCACCAGATGCACCAAGTCCTGACCTCTTGTATCGAACAACTAAGCTTATCAAATGAGACAAAATGTCCACTCAAAAAGAGTGGGGGAAGCAGGAAATGGGGGACAAAGGGAGGAAGATAGAGGTCAAATACCTTCCATAGGCCGTCATTGAGATAATGTAAAGTGTCTACAGCAATGCCTTTGTTGATAGACTTTCTGCATCATTAAGTTACCAGATAGAAGGCATAAATTTTAGAAACCATTAGCATTTAGTACCACTGAAAAAACAGACTGCCCCTTGCTTCCACCGGAATCAGTAGCCAAATTACAAAACCCAAAGATCTAATCATCGACTGAATGAACACAACATAAAGTCAACCTAAAGAAAACAGTACAATAAGTTTGCCCCACTTCCAAAATTCTGTTTATAAACCATCAATAATTTAAGCATCATATTGAAAAACTTACATGTCCTTTGCTGACATTTTAGTGAAGCCAATGGCAAGAGCATGTTGCTTGCCTTCAGCCATTATGGCCTGAGAGACATCAGTTCCAATAATTAGATTTACATACAATCAGAAGCACAAGGTTAGTATGATTTCATCCAAAACATATACAAAGATGCATAACATCAATGCGCATTAGAGGAATGAAGAAACACAAATTCAGAGACAAGCTGAAGAATTATATGACATACCACAGGCCTCTCGCCCCCAACTTCTTCATCCAGAGCACCACCAGGTGATGTAAGCCCCGGAGCCATGATATTTGCACCAGAAAAAACATATTTAATAGCACCCCTATCTACTTGGAATTTCTTCATAATATTAGGGTCTGCAGTTGCAGAAAAATAGTCAAACCATTACAATCTTTGATAAGTGAGCTACATAATTGGAAAATACAACTTGTCAAGATATGAGAATAAATAACATTGTAGTATCATCTCATTATAAACAACCATAAATTCTATCCAAAGGTAAAAGCAGAAATGAAAGGAACTGGATCCAAACTCAAACTTACATTGATGAAGTAGTCTTAGAGTAGGCATGTAAGGTCCATCACGAATATTGAAGAATAATGGGACATTGTTGACAACAACAAGATTTAGATGATTTTGACTGCAAAGAAAAACGCGGTTATTCACAACTATCAGATAAGACAAAATATCAACAGAGCAAGCCAGAGCTGAAAAAATGGAAGAGATGGAAAAGAACATCAGAACCACTTCACAACTATGAGGGGTGACTTCTTTGGCAGTAAATCTTCCAAAACTGGTTCGAGTCCAGGATACTGTCACAAAGAGAACCACATTTTAGTTGTTTTAAAAGTAAGTGAGGATTTTATAAACACATAGAACAGGAAGTTGTTTTCTGTATCCATTGATTGAGTCATTGAACCTCTTCAGCTATGCTCTGGCGAATTCTCCTTTGCACAGAAGCTTTAACTTGGTTTTGGGCAGATACATCTTCGGAAGTGAACCTGATACACATTAACATAAAGCATTTCACCAAATTTGAGAGCCAAATCCACAAGAGGGGAACTGATGCAAAGGTGCAAAGCCAAACAAGAAACTAAGAGAACACACATATTTCTACCCAGAACCATCTAACAGCAGCTTTTCAGTATGGATATTCTATATATATATCATAAATATTTTTTTCAATCTTTTACAGGGTACATTGTATCTCTTTGGTCAAACTATCTTATTATATGTTGTAAAAATATTTTTGAATAATCAACTTTTAAATTTTAATATCATTCACTCATTAAATTTGCTAGCATTGCATTTTCAATTTACAAATTTATTATTAAAATTGATTTATTATCTCAAATAAAATTCATCTCAATATGTGGCATGGTAAATAAAAATAATAACAATAAAATTTATCATCTTGAACATGATTCAATTTGTTGCGAGTATGTGAATTAAATAATATCTTCTACTCTTGAGACCCGTGCAACGTACGGGCCAGCAAAATAATTTTTTATAGCATTCATTTAAATAAAACATGTATATTTGTTCAAATATCAATACCTTTATCAAAATAAATGATTAACATAATAACATGAAATAATTGCCTAATTATATTGCTTCGGTAAGTCTTCATTTTACGTCTAGCGAACTATCTAAAGAGAAAATTCAAGAATGAAATAAAACTTCTCGCGAATTTATAATTTGATAATTCAAACTAAATTCATGTAAAAAATCCATTCAATCATATCAATTTATATAAGTATAGATTATAAATTTAAAATAATCTTTACAAATTATGATCATCTTTAGTGTTTCATAAAACCAAAGCTGCATCTTTGAGATTCTCACTAACACTTTATCTTAATAATTACTAGCGTCGAAACACATGCATCGTATAATATAGTATTTTATAGAGGCCGAAACCGATCGTGTTGAGTCCTATGGTTACTCATAATATGACAAAAAACCGGGGGAAAAAAAGACGGAGCACCAAACGACTCCTCCAAAGGGCAGAAACAAAGGCTATTATTCATAGTTTTTAGAGGTTCGGGAATCTTGGAAACAAAATTACCAAAATTTTTACACGTGCCGGTAATTAGGGGTAAAAGGGCCATAAGAACGTCTTGGGAGAGCAAAAACGATGTATTTTCTTTTTTTGAAAATGTCTCTAAAAGAGGATTGATAACAAGCTTTTATAGGCTGAAACCGATCTTGTGGAGTCCTATAGTAACCCTAAACACTTAGTAGAAAAACAGGGCAAAAACAAGATAGAGCCCAGGACGACTACTCCGGAGGCAAAACAAAGGTTATTCACAATTTTTAAAGGTTCCGAGGTCTCGAAAAAAAATTTGCTAAATTTTTTACAAAGTGCTCATGTGGTCAAAGTAGCAAACCATGACAAGTAATAGGGGGTGAAAAGGCCGTAAGAACGTCCTAGAAGAAAGAAAAGGTTGTCCCTTTTTCCAAAATGTCTCCAAAAGAGGAATTATAACAAGTTTTTAAAGAATGTAACCGATCGTAAGGAGTCCTATAGTTACCCTGAACACTTGGTAAAAAAAAGGAGCGAAAACAAGAGAGAGTCCGAGACGGCCTCTCCGGAGGCCGGAAACATAGGCGATTATTCACATTTATTATAGGTTACAAGATCCTATTTTTTTACAAGGTGAAGGAATGGTAAAAATAGGAATCCTAATCTGGTAATCAGGGGTAAAAGGGTCTTGCCCTATATTCCAACTTACCACAGCAAATTTTGCAAAGGAGACGAGAATACATGAAAGACAAATTTGATCACAAACACACACAATGAACAGATGCGTGACAAGGTAGACTTACAACATAAATTCTACTACCTCCGTTTCTCTTTAGTTGCAACATTTTTTGTTGCACGGTTTCCTAGACAATTTTTGTTTTGAGTTAATTAGATCAACTAATTGCATTAGATTAGGGATAAAGTGATAAACAATGTTGAGTGTTGACCACACCCCACACACCACAACCACCTTTACCACAACCATCACACATCACAGCCACCCCACAAATCGCAGCCACCTCCGCCACAACCACTCCATAACACAGCCACCCCATGTCCAAAATTGACCACCCCACACCACGCCACGCCACACACCATAACCAGCCACCCCCCAAAATCGACCAACCTACCTCAGCCATCTCAAAAATCGACCACCATACAACCACAGCCGCCTCGCACCGAAAAATTGATTGGCCCGAACAACATCACTGCCAAATGTTGAAGAGCAGTGGTGGTTTCTATAGATCGCAGTCAAAGAGGGTGGTGTTGGGTGGTTAGGTTTGGTCTCGAAGGTGCAGATCAAAGAGTAGGTTATGGGTTGTGGTGGCGGTATCGACGGAAAGGAAGACAAGGATGGCGGTGGTGACAGTGGCTTTGAATGAAGGGAAGAGAAAGGTAGTGGTGGTGGTTTTGGATGGAGGTGATGGTGTTGGTGGTTTTGGGGCGAAGGATATGGTGGTGATGGTTTCGATTGAATGTCAGAGAAGGGAGGTGGTATTGGCCATAGATGAGGGTGGTGATGGAGGTGACCGAAGGGAAATCAAAGAAAAGCCCGGTGATGGTTTATTTATTAGGCTGATTAGGTTAATTAGTTTAGAATAATCACATCTTAATGTTTAAAATGATGGGTAATTATGTAATATCCAACAAAAAAATTTACCAAAAAAAGAAAGTTTATAAATGTTGCAACTAATGTGAAACAACCCAAAACGGAAACTGTTGCAACTAAAGAGAAACGGAGGTAGTATATCAAACTTTTCAAGACTCAACTGTTACAAGCTCAACCCTCTAGAGCCGCCTCAAGGCTATCTAATGATCAAGTTCAATAAGTACATAACTTACACAGACTTATTAACCCATGATCGAAATTGGATCTCTTTATCAGTTCCTTTAACACTAGTATTCAAATATGTTTGGAATCTATACTTCAAAGACACATTCAATCATAATTAAAGAGCTCTATTTCGTGACGCGAATTCCGAAACCTACATCACAATTTTCATATAGTCCTTGCAAGCTATTACTATTTCCAAATACTCAATAGCTTCATCATTCATACTCCTGATTACTACTTACTACAGATAAAATGAGATATATTGTACATGTATTACAGTATTCTACACAAAATTTACCAAAAATCACGACTAATTTTCCCAAAATACTCAAAAATCAATACTTAATTCATCTTGTTCCAAAAATCACAACTAAAATTGAAAATTAATCAAAAGACTGAAAATTTATCCCAGAAACAATGAAAAAATATGTGAAAAAAAAAAAAAAACAAAAAAAAAAACAATTTTGGATTCAGAAACTAATACGCAACCTAAAAAAATTAAATTAAATTCGCAGGTATTATTGCAACAAATATTGGGATGTAATTTTGAATAATAAACAATCACATAGCATATGAATCAAAAGAAGCATAAAACAAATTAGAATAAAATTAAAACCTAGAATATAAAATAGAGGAGATTGAAGGGGTAAAAGAGAGAGAGCGCGTACTTCTTAAACATTTGAAGATGCGGAAAATAGAGAAGATTGCAGAAGGGTTTGAGTTTTGCGGAGAAAAGTTTTAAGAGATCGTGAGTTTGTGACTTTGCGGAGAAAACATTAATTGATGGCTTGATGCGTTTGTACCAAGTTCTGCTCCCTTAGATCACGGCTAAGGGTTAATTGGCAATCGGCTAATAGCTTTTAGCCCGCTATTGTCCGTCTAGGTTGCATCGTTACTTCATTTATCTTACACACTCCGTATCAGGTATGACTGATGCGTATATAAGGTTGTCATTTATATTCGGATTCTTGGTGGGTTTGTCCATGGGTCTTCTCCCACTTCACCTGATAGAGTTTTTTTCATTTCAGGTTGTTTAATTGCTTTCTTAGGAGCCATAATGGATCATATTTGGTAAATGGTGCATAAGGATCACGTTCTTGAAAGCTTTTTGATTAAAAGATACGTTCTTGAAAGTTTTCTAAAGAAAACACAAGAGTTAAAAGAAATGCCCAAAAATGGGAATGGCTACCAAAATGCGTGTTCTTTTTTTTTTTGGGTTTCCGTGTTTTATTGTGATCATTATTCACGTTCTTGAGTTTGTTAGGATAATTATCTATATCCTTAAGTGGTTAGGATAGTTTCCTACATTAAGCTGTTAGTTATTAGGAAATAACAAGATAAGGACCGAAGTCCCCTTTCGGCGCACAAGGATAGAATTTCGGATTTTTGTGGCTTTTTCAAGGATTATCTTGTTTTATTTTTGCTGAATTGTTTATCTAAATTTTGTGGGTTTTATTGGCTTAGAATTGGAGGATTGTTCCAATCTTAGTCTTATAAATACTCCTTAGCTTACTAATGAAAATTGTGTGATTTGTTTTGAGAAAAAGTTCTTTGTGAACAAAACTTTGTTAAAGTTGCATGTTTTACATAATTCTTGACCGAGACTCAAGTTTCAAAGTCTTTCAACAGCGATTGAAATTCATATCATTGGTTACTAGCTAGTTTAAACTCAGTCATCAAATATTACACTTCCAACATAATTCATCAAAATTTGGCACATTTTCATCAAAAATCGTCAACAATTATTATAAGTTTCGATCGCTTTGCGCCCTTCTGCCTATTTGATTGGTTTGATTCTTGAAAACCCATTAGAATATGCATCAATGACCGTATGAGTATTACACCCACATTTAAAAAAAAATACTTTTAGTACACATAAATTCAGTTCAGATAAACTTGTTTCAATTCTTGATAATTTGTTAATGATTTTATTAAACTGCTATTTCACCATATACTTCGGCCCTAAATTGTTGTGGTATGCATTATATACCCTCAATGTTTCACGAATGTAATGTATACCCATGAATTTTTGACTTAATTCACGAAGTACTCGTATATTATTAAATGTACTTTAATTACCTCAAAATTAAACAGTAAAATCAAATTAACTATTAGCTAATTAATTAAACTTATTAATAAACCAAATTACTTCTATACAACCACCACTCCTCCAATAACACCACGTCCACTTAGTCACTACTGCTGTCACACCCATGACCAACTCACTACCATGCACAACCACCAACCCAAGACCCCAAAGTTAAACCCCAAAGACCCCGTCTGAATATCGACATCCCAAACCACCCCCACCTAAAGTTATCTGAAAATTGACACCCCAAACCCACCCACTACAAAGTTGTTATTATTGCGTGGATGTTTACCCCCAAATCCCAAAACCACCCTCACCCCCAAAAACCACCCACTTTTTTTTTTCCCCTAAAAAATACCTTTGCTAATTTTCAACTATGGGTTTATTAAAAGTCAAATTAGTTTGACCATGAAAACTCTAAAACTATAGTTTTCGTATTCAAATTTGACGATCAAAACTTTTAACTTAAACTTCAATATTAGTGTTAAGTAAAAAAGGAAGAGAATTTGTGGTGACAAATTGGAGGGGCTGCAGCGGTGAATAGGCAGCTAGATATAGTGGTGTGGTCGTGTGGAGGCAGTAAGGATGGTGGTGCAATGATGGATCGGTGACACCATTGACATACAAGACTTATGCTTTAATATATACTATATATATGCATGGTTCAGCAAAAATAAGTTTAAATCAGTAAAAAAAATGATAAAAATAAGGCATAACTACTTTCGATACATCGATATGAGGAATTACTAGTGACTCACTGTGAGATGCATAAGCAAACATCTCACAGTGGTTAATCGGTCATTTCTCATTTAATGAAAAACTAACGGATGCCGTTCAAAATAAACGGGTAACCATATTATACAATATGTATAAACTGGATAAATAAAAGGTAAATACAAAATTTTAATCCAATTAATACTAATAAATTGGGGGTAGCATCAGCTCGATTAAATGTAGAACAAACCCCACATACGTACTCAACTCCCCTCTCCAAACTCTCCAATTTCACCACCAACCATTTAAGTACCTAGGAATCTCCATTACAAAATACAATTACGTCGGCCTTTTACATCGACGAAGTTCAAAACTAACATATCGCCATTGATACGGGTACGCTATAAGAGGTGAATAAGAAAGAGGAATTTGATTTCGGATTTCAAGGAAAAACAACAGCTTTACCAGAGTTAAGAGCAAAGAGGGATTGAATTTGGGATTTTAGGGAAACCTTTTGACTTCGGATTGAAGAACAAAGGGGAATTAAATTTAGAAGACTTGGGAAAAAATTCAGACTGTTAATGGAGAATGAGAACAAAGTTTGATTGGATTTGGAATTTTTGGAGCAAAATTTTTACTCTGATTTGTTAAACAATACATGGGCCCAACCAAATAAAGTAACAACAAAATATTTTAATATCCGTTCGCTGAAATTATACACTACTTTCATACTTGTTGAATTTGTATTTGTACACATGAGAAAGACAACCCCACATTGTTGTTGTATTTACATTATTGTCACTGTGAGATGCTCCACTTACATCTCACTGTGAGATATGGGGAAAACCCCCATATATATGACTATTTATATATTCATGAGTGCTTATTTGTAGTATTCCTTAAATTTCAGTCTTAAGGACATAGTCTATTGAAATTTTTTATAAATACCCAATACTATTTAATTTTTCTTAATTGCTTGTATCCTTAATATTTTTATTGAAGTATCTTATACCCGTTTTCACACCCAAACCCAATTTTGTTCCCGTTTCTATGCAACTTAGATTGTCGGGGTTGGTTCCATCATTTACTTGTTGGACTTCCAACACATTACATTACATTTCAAACTTGTATCACATATTCGCATGACCTACAAATAAAAAAAAAGCCATCCATGAAGTGATTTTATTAAAGACCCGGTTGATTACCTGGTATCATGCCAATGTGAAATAAAGATTATGGATTCAAATCTTATCCACCACTCACCTTTAAGTTGAATATTAATTAGCTCTGAGTATGGAAAGACTCATGATGCATCCACATTTCAGATTAAACTTTTGGTTGAGTTGGTCCTCTAATAGGATGAGTCAAAAGGCATCGAACTTCTCAATGTGTATTAAGGTGAAGATAGAACTATAAAGTTTAACCAAACAATATATTAGCCGTGTCGAATTAGTTTATTTTATAACACGAGATTTTGACATGCATACCAAAATTAAACTGTGTTTGTCGCAAATATGCTTATAATGGTAGCATTTTAAAATCTTCCACAACAAGTAAATTATTAAACAATACCACATGACTTAACACAATGGCCGGCAATTAGCAATCGTCGAAGCAAATTAAATATTAGAATTAGCTTGTATGATTACAAATTAAAACTTGACTTTTCAAATTAGTAAATCGTAGAAAAATTCAAGTATACTACAATTTCAAATTGATAGCATATACGGTATAGATTATTAGATTGCATACTACACGCAACATTTTATTTAATGAAAATAATGTAAGAAAACTCATTTTAAGACGCTAAATAATAGTCTATATAACAAAGTAATATCTATCTGTGTATGGTGTCTCCTTTCTCCAAAGAATAAGGGGAGAACTTATCAACTCAATTAATCATGGAGGAACTAAAGCTAATTATCGGAATTATGGGTACGTATTTAATCATCATATAACATTCATCTTCCAACTTTAATTTTGATTTTATGTATACTAATTAGCTTAAACTTTTTAATCTTAATCTTTTTTTTTTTTTTTTTTTTTTTTGATAGTTCTCCAAAGAATAAGGGGAGAACTTATCACTCAATTATCATGGAGGAACTAAAGCTAATTATCGGAAATTAGGGTACGTATTTAATCATCAATAACATTCATCTTCCAACTTTAATTTTGATTTTATGTATACTAATTAGCTTAACTTTTTTAATCTTAATC
>PYUH01004041.1:477547-517353 GCA_016808085.1 Suaeda aralocaspica | reverse complement strand
TTTTTTTTTTTTTTTTTTTTTTGTGATAGATGTTTGAAGGTTGAATTAATATGTTCATGTTTGATTCATTTTGTTATTATTATATATTTCAGGCAACATTATCTCAGTGTTTCTCTTTCTATCTCCCATGTAAGTTGTTTCATTTACTTCACAATCTAATTTAGATTTTTTAACTAGCTAGCTCTCAAACATGAGTTCTATTTGGGAATTTTTTTTTTGCTTAATTTGACACGGTCTACACACTTTATGAATTAAAGATTGATCTTTGATCATTTCTTAAATGGAAATGGACGCTGATATATTTGATAAATAAATATTTGATGATTGTATACTTGTAGAGGGATTAAAAGGTTAAATAGAGGAATTTTTGAGGATTTAAATGTTATGCTAAAGGTGTCGTAATCATAGATTGATTTAATCACAAGTACAATTTGACGAGATCTTAATTATTTGTTATAATAGCCAATCAAGGCAATAATCAATAAAATAAAATAAATTTGATTTGTTATCTCTATCTCATGTGAAGCAAGTGTTGCCATCGTTTCCTTAGAAGCTAATGAGGATGAGCCGTCCTTTCTTACGTGCTATCAAAGTAAAACCCACCCCTTTCTTGCTTTTGTACAGAATACGTATAGAAAGACATCAAAGTACTTCTATAATTTAAACTAACAAATTCATACCTACCTACCTACCTACCTTCAAATATTAGTCTCCCCCTTTCAAGTCTCTTTGTCTAGATGTATTACTTCTTCATTTTAAAGGACAAAACATATATTATTTTATTAACATATAAAAATTAATATTTAATGGTTGCATACTTAATTTGTTGTGTCTATTATTAGTTATTATTGAAAAATTGGTATAACCTATTAAGTAGTAGTTGAAATCAACTATTGAAAAATCGTTAAAATTAGTTATTAAATTCTCCTTAGTTAATTGATACGGAGGAATATAATAGAATATAAGCTGTTAATTAAGAAACTAAGGCGTTGACATATTTCAGTTTTTCCACCCCACCAATGCATGTTACGTTGATGAGCCGCCTAGACTCACTTAATACCAACTCGATCTATTATTATTGTAAAATCAATAAATCATAGTGCGTTATTTGAATTAATTAGAAAGACACCTCACATGTGAGGAGGAATATAATGTAAGAATGTTGAAATAGATGTATTGACGTGGATATCTCTAAATAATACATGTTATAAATGTTTCATATTGATAAGAAATGAGAGAGTTAAACACTTACAGAATTACAGAGTTTCTCGATCATGTTATTAGCTATAATGCTATATATATATATATATATATATATAGAATAAGACTTGGCTCTACTAATACTATTGTGTATTAAATCACATTGACAAAGTAAAGAGAATCTAATAAAAAGCATGATATATATGATATGAATGCAGAAAGACTTTCATTAGAATAGTGAGGAACAAATCAATACAGGAATTCAATAGTATGCCATATGTTTGTGCTTTGTTGAGTACATCTTTATGGACGTACTACGGGATGATAAAACCTGGGGCTCTGCTTGTTGCTACCGTCAATGGTTTTGGAGCTGTTATGGAGCTCGTCTACGTAATTTTGTTCTTCATCTTTGCTAATCCAACAATGAAGGTATATATGTCTAATTATAATGTATTGGATTCACTCTAAGCTTGCTTATTGAACAAATCACCGCATATTTGCATTATATCATATTCGTTCTAAGAAACTGCATGCATGTATAGGTCAATTTGTTGCAACTACTAAAACACAAATTAAAGTATGGAAATTACCCAGTACAAAGTTAAACCCCTATTAAAAAAGCTTGAAAAGAAGCTAAGCTTCTTAATACGGAGTAATTTTGTTGAACAACAGTAGTGGAGTAGTGGAATAAGTGCTTCACTTCCGTAACTGATTAACTTGAGACACATATGGTACGGTGATATGGTTACTAATTAATGAATTACTATTAAATTAAACTACTTTAACCAAGTAATCTAGAAATAAAGAAGCTAATATAAATTAATACAGTGGATACGACTCATGTGAGTTAGCTTAGTTGGCTAGATCTTGGGAGATAGACGTACTATAGGAGTAGTATCATACATACGGCATAGGATCAAATCAGTCTACAACTTTGTCCTTGTGGCTCCATATGCACCAAATAAGGAGCCAATAATTTGAAGCAGAATTTAACAAATTATTATAGCTAACCAATTGGATCGAGTTATTATGAAAAAGAAAATGCACTTAGGAGCCGTTTGCTAGGGCGTAAAACATTTTCAATGTAAAATGATTTTCATTAAAAATAGTTTTCCATGGAAAACAATTTTTATGGAAACAATTTTCCATTGTTTGGTTGCATGTAAAAAAAATGATGAAAATAGGGAAAATGAAAGGGGTAAAAGGAGGTAATGAGGAAAGAGTGTATAAGGAAATGAGAGGAAATTTGTTTTCCTTTCATTTTGGAAGGAAAATGGTTTTCCATCATTGTAAGGAAAAATTTACTCCCATGGAAAATGATTTTACATTACTTTCTATATCAAACAATGTAAAATGGGGAAAGGAAGGAAAACACTTTTCATGGAAAATGTTTTACGATCTACCAAACGGATCCTTAGTTTTAATGACATAGTAGTATGGTACTTACTGGTTATGGTTATTGATTTTACTAGGTAAAAACAGCTAAACTAGCCGTGTTATTGGATGTTGGATTTCTTGGAGTTGTAATATCGAGCTCAATGTTCATGAAAGATGATACAAGGATTCAAATGATAGGAACCGTTGGTGCTGTCGTTAACGTCTTCATGTACGGATCACCTCTTGCAGCAATGGTAATCAGATTGTTATTATATCTTAACCCTCCTTAAGTTCAAGCTATAATGATATATATGCATTTTCATGTGCTAATCAAATTACCTTATAATATTTAGTACCCGCAGCATAAGATAACAAGGGACGTACACTTCTTTAATCCTATATTAGTATAATGCCCGAGCAAATGCACGGCTTAAAAGTCTAATATTAAATTAGCAATAAAATTATGATATATGAATTGTATAACTTAATATTAATATATAGTTATAGAAAAATATTATTATTGTATTATAAAAAATGAGTATCTACTAAAATCATCAAAATCCCATGCAATAGTAATTTAATTTAGACAAAATTGACATGACGAAATTGTTTTATTAACATAATCTAAAAAATTTATACCAATAAAAAAATGATACTTATCATCTAAATTTTTTAACTTATGCAAGTTAATATTTTGGATGAAAATAAGTCAAAAATTTTATTTATAGTAAATTAGTAATATATTCTCTTGAGTGAAATTAAAAGAAATGAATTACACTTAATTTGCATATCACATTGAATGCATATCATAAAGGTTGACTTAGGCCATGTTCTCCTCGTCTTATTTTTACTTATTTTCAGCAAAAATAAGTTAAGTTCAGCAAAAATAAGTTCAGTTCAACAAAATAAGTTCAGTTCAGCAAAAATAAGTTCAGTTCAGCAAAAATAAGTTCAGTACCTGGATATTTATATGTGCACATCTTTTTAAATGAGAAATTATGGTATAAAAACAGTAGAATATAATTTTAAAAATATTTAGGTAGCATTTTAGAAGAGAATATGTATTGTATGGAAATAATATGTAAAAAAAATATTTACATATGATTTTTTATTTTTGATGGAAAATTGGAAATATATTATTTTATATGAAAATAAATATATGTTAATATAGATATATGATAATATTATAATACATGGAAACTATATGATACTAAGAAGATGATAAAATATTGTGCATTCCTTTGTCCATAAGATTCTTGAAATTTGAGGGGAAAAAAATCAGATTATATATAATTTAGAGATTATAATAAATCAATTATTTTCACCTAAATAAAATTTAATTATAGTATATAATTGCCCTATAATTTTTAATTAGTATAAAACAAATTTAGCAAAAATAAGTCCAGTTCAGCAAAAGTAAGTTCAGATCAGCAAAAATAAGTTCAGTTCAACAAAAATAAGTTCAGATCAGCAAAAATAAGTTCTGTTCAGCAAAAATAAGTTCAGATAAGCAAAAATAAGACGAGGAGAACAAGGCCTTAGTTGCCAATATTTTTGTTAATATAATTACCTTGCTTTTATTAAACTTTAGCAAATAATTGTTAGAAAATAGCTAATATAGAATTGTTTGGATGGTAATAAGTCAAAATTTTAATTTATATGAATATATTCACTTGAGAATAGTGATATTAATTACACTTAGGCCCTGTTCTCATCGTCTTTCAGCAAAAATAAGTTCAGTTCAGCAAAAATAAGTTCAGATACTTAAAAATAAGTTCAGTTTAGCAAAAATAAGTTCGGATGAGTAAACATAATTTCAGTTCAGCAAAAATAAGTTCAGATAAGTAAAAATAAGTTCAGTTCAGCAAAATTAAGTTGAGGAGAACAAGGCCTTAGTTTGCAGATCACTTTGAATTCAAT
Organism: Suaeda aralocaspica; assembly: GCA_016808085.1. Classification (NCBI taxonomy): domain Eukaryota; kingdom Viridiplantae; phylum Streptophyta; class Magnoliopsida; order Caryophyllales; family Amaranthaceae; genus Suaeda; species Suaeda aralocaspica. The sequence continues at coordinate 512,856 of PYUH01004041.1, read as the reverse complement.
ATTATATACGGAGTATGTTATTATATATGAAGTATGTTTATTTAGTTGCCAAATTTTTTGCTAATAAGATTACACTATTCATTGTCTTTTATTACACCTGAGCAAATAATTGATTGTTTTTTTAAAGAAAATTTTGAATTAATTAATTAATGAGCGAAAAATTTTGATTTATTGAATTTAAACATAATGAGCGGGAGAAGACCACATCGTGATACTTGTCAAGTTGTGGCGCGAGTGGCTTCTCTTTTAGTATAGTTATTGATGATTGATATCATTCGGTTTTTAGTTTGACAATGAAATTATTTTTTATTGATGTCAATTGTCCTCATACCAATGATAACTTGTCCTTGAAGTTTGTGTACAATAATTTACAAGTTTAAATTTCCTCTTTTATTTAATTTAAAAAATGTATTGTCAATCTAACTCTTTCACTCACTAAAAAAATGTCAATTATCCTCGTGATATCTTATGCATTGAATAAAAAAGAATGAAGGAGTACGAATTATGTAAATTTATTAATGAAACAATGTCAACAATGTAGGCCAAGATGTGTCTAGATATAGAAATTATAATTGACAACACTTTTTTAATCTCAATTAATAATTAATAATTAATAATGGGGAAATATAAGTGATATATATAAATAGCTATCAACTGATTAACAATAAATAAATAAATAAATATATTGCAGAATATGGTGATAGAAACGAGAAGCGTGGAGTACATGCCATTTTTGCTATCATTTTGCTCATTTATGAATGGAGGAATTTGGACATTGTATGCAGTTCTTGTCAAAGATGTATTCCTTCTAGTACGTGCCTATATTCTCCTTTTTAAATCATTCAGTACTCCTTTTACAATAATCATTGTTTATATTTTTGAATATATATATAGCTTCTTAAGGTCAATGATTGAGTCAACTGTGTCTCCCAATAATATAGTATTAATCCAATGCATTTAGCTCGCTAATGTCGCACTAGCTAGCCTCATTTATTTTATGTTACGGTACTTAATTTGATGCCAACAGTTTACATCTTCCTTTAGCTTTTACTAAAAAATTACTTACCATATTCTATGTACACAAGTGGTCCCAAACCAATTAAAAAAAAAAATGTGTCTTAAACATTATTTACAATTGGTTGGTCCCCCTGAACGTGTGTCACACTAAGATAGTCGAAAGGTTGTCACATACTCACAGGTCAATTTATGAGTGATCTTTTAATAGATATGTCAATAAATAGTAGGTAACCAAGTGAGTCATTAATGAGAAACTATACATACAGATCCATACGTATGTATTATCATTTTTGTCAAAGCTTCGTATATGAAAAATTAGCTATGGGTTAATACTTATACCCTATAATGACCATATCCAACAACGATTATACCCGATAAAAGTCTTCTTAACTTGACTCTAACTATTTAGTTATTGAGCTATATTGTCTAACAACCAAGCCTATTGTAAAGCGAAGTAGCTAGCAGGGTGCATTATTGACAACCCAATCACCCATACTGACAAAACCAGTTGTTAGTACAACATCAAAATTGCATTTGAATCAAACTATTAATTTGTACGTGAAAAATATAAAAATAAAAAAGACAACATGAAAATAAAAAAGTAGCGTAATTAACAACATTGTTTTAGTAAATTCTAAAAAACACTTTGATAGTTTGATACAATTATACAAGTAGCCTAGAGTAAGATTTAACAGCATGATATTATGGTGCCATGGGTGCAGGTACCGAATGCAATTGGATTTGTTCTTGCAACAATTCAGTTGATGGTTTATGCTCGTTATATGAAAGAAGAAAATGAGTCGTTGAAGCTATATAATGAGGCACTCATTTGATTTCATATCAAAAATTTACATACTATCAAATTTCTCCATTTTATATAATATGGAAATCTTTGATTATTGATTGAATCGCTGTTGTTTGACCTGTAAATAATAGAATTGAAGTGTACATAAATTTTTATTTTTGAGGGTGTATAGGATTAGCTAGCAAGTCCCAAATTCACTGTTCACTGCAAGTACCCATACATGGACATGGCTCGATCTCAAGCCTTGTGTATAATATACGGAGTACGTAGTATTATACGAAAACATCATACATTTACACACTCATATCAATAATATAATACGAAATACGGATTAGTACATAGTTTTCGGTTTTGATGATCTAATTATAATTTTAATATGAACGTATTATGAAGGACACTACATACGTTTTTGGGAACAAAAGTTTGCACATCACCAATAAAAAATAATTTATGTAGTAGAAATAAAGATTGCCCAATTATGTATATGATAAATTAAATACTAACTCCGGTCCAGAAAATGTGCAACAAAGATGTATTTTTTGTAAGATATGAAAAATTCATTTATTATACATTTTCTGAACCGAAGATAGTATATACATTAATGATTATTCTATCTATTTAATAAATAGCTTAATTGAAGTGAAATGAAGGCAACTAAATCCGGTAAAAATAACACAAGCAACCACGATTATAGGGCGTTGTTCTAATTTGGAAAGTAATAAAAAAGCCATTGTGTTCGCACTTAAATAGCTTAGGACTCCCTTCACATGTAAATTAGATGATATATATGGAAAGTTTTTACTTTTTAATAATTGTAATAATAAGTTGATTGAAGTTGGAGTTGGCATGACATTATTACCAAATTAAGTAAATGAATTTGTCTTTAATTGACTTTTATTTTGTGTTAATTCAATAGTGTGTTTTAGCATTCATTTGTTGTTGAGATTTAATTGGCTGTCAAATTGGACTTTAAGCTTTCACATATACTTTTGCATTTGCATTTGCATTTGCATTTGCATTTGCGGTTGCTGGTAGGTGATTGAATATTTTACTTATATATCTAACACAAATTTGATAATAAGTAAGTTACTTAAAGATTAAACATTTTTCGACTGACAGATAAGCAAAGAATTTTGATTGGACTATCATAGGACTATCACACTAATACATCACTTATATATGGTCCAACCTTCTAAAATTTGGCTTAATTATATTGATTGGTCTGAAAATTGATGGTTTCCCTATTAAGCAAATCTGATTATATTGTATAGGTAATTTAATATTAGGAAACTCTATGTCTCTGCATGCTGAAAGATACAAAATTTATTCATTAATTATATTATATATAAACTTGGATGACATGACTTACTACTTGAATTGGCAACTTATTTTAATTAATCACCTTAAATAAGTAAGCGCTAAACTTTTAAGCCACCTGGAATAAAAGGTTGTGTTTGGCGTATGAGAAGAAATAAAATTTAAGCTCGAATTTCGACCGAAATTGAGTTGCTATCAATATTAGCAACTCATTTAAGGTGCTAAAATTATCAGCTTCCTTATAAATTCAACCTGTTTGGGCAACTTTTTTAGTTTCAACTCTAATTCATATTATGTTATCAAACATAGCCTAATTTAAATGATGTAAACATAGAAATTTACTATATTTATTCAATAATCACCCATATTAGATTATTTAGGCAATTACCTCTTTAGCATTATTATACATAAACTTGGATGACGTACATGACTTTATTAAAAAAAAAAATGGATAACATAAGAGAATCGGATCCTCAATCCTAAAACGCTCACAATTGATGAGAGTCAAACCCATAATCTCGTATTTAATATGTATAATGTGGTCACCAATGGAGCCAGCGATGGAACGGCGGTCCTAGTAAGGCAATTCAGGACAATGTTTGAACGTATCCTTGGGAGCCAGCCTTGTAGAATTAACATAATCTTGAGGAACATGATTAACTATGTTGGGGAACACAATTCCTGAAAGTCTCATTAATGTTAGTGTCCATGACTCTCTATAATCCGAGCCTCTCGTAAACCCGATGAAAAACCCTCTCATCAGCTCGTACACTGCACATACCCTTGCCACAATGAAGTTGATTATTGTCACTGTTATTGCTTTTATCACCCAAAATATTATGTTGCCATCTTGCTCCTTTTCCTCTTCAATTATCTGCATCATTGGTCGTAAACCATATATATATATATATATATATATATAGTCAGTTTTCGATAACAATGCAGCTCTTTCGTATCAGTGCATATATAAAACGACTAGTTAACTGGTATAGAGGATCGGAAAAAAAAAAAAAAAAAAAAAAAAAAGCAGAACAACCGGATAGATGGAGATTAAAATTTAAAATGATACTAACCTTGCCGCGATAGAAGCAGTTAAAACGAATGCATTTCCCAAAGTGCTTGAACGTCATCATAGTGTTATCAAGGGGAACCCAAGGCACCATGTCAAAGCCATAAACAATTCTATAGTACTTAACACCATACTTCCTTAGATTACCTTTCACATAATGGCCGAAGTCTGCATCACCAACTCTTGGTTGTCCAAAAGTATAAATCGAATCTAATCTACTCAACAATTCGTCTTCTTCATGTAATGCCAAGATTGATGGAAAAACAATTGCTAGTGCACCTCCTAAACTGTGTCCTGTCACAATAAACTTAGTGTTTCGATTACTATTTGCTAACAGCTCTTTGAGTTTGTCTCTGATTGTGTAGTAAGCTAAAAGCTGTTGCGGATTTTGATCAATTTTCTTAGGCCAAGAACCACAATAATCTCCTAGGTAATCACCGTCAGTGTGAGTGAATTTGTTTAAACCTAAGGCCATCATAAAACCCATGTGTGCTTTTCCCATTCCATCAATTTTAACCCATGAGAAGTCGAAATCTGTACTCCAATCATCCGTCACAAACACTGAGGTCCCCCTGAAGGCCACCACGATTACATCTCCATCCGGGTTTCTCTCTCGGCATATGAATGCTTGTGTTGTACACTTATGTTGAAATTCTGCCATGTAAATATATAAATACACCAAAATCAATTATCTATGTACGTACGTACGAAGCTGAAAATTGCATTATTTTGTTTTTTTTTTTTTGGACTGTAATAATAGATATTCATTTTGAGAGTTAACAGTAAATAATATTACTTACGGTTGTAAAAATCATAGAAGCCCACCATTTCCATCTGCATCAAGTTATACATTAGTGATTAAGGATGCATTCGATACTATAAATAGTTGTACAACACATAGTATGAGTCCTTAATTAGTTACCTTCCAGCGGTTTGTAACCGTTGATTCGACGACAGCTTTGTTCTCATAAGCTAACTTAGATGCCATCATAGCAAGTGATGGATAATATCTTGAATCTTGGCGTCTCAAATTTCTGTCGAGGTCTAGCCTGTAATCCGTAAACCCAATGAGTGTGTAGTATCTGTAGCTATCACCTGTGAATCATAAACGGTACAATTCACCACATATTAATTAATCAAACATAATATATATATATATATATATATATATGTAGGAGTATAGTACTCCTACGTATTTATTTTCAAAAACATGAAAAAACGAGAAACAGAATTATTAGTAGATAGTCGCAAATTAAATACATACGTTCATCCACACCGAGGTTAAGCAAATCCTCGAGAAAGTGCTGAATTATTTTCATAGGCCTAGATAGTTTCTTAAGCACAATTTGAATGAAGACGGAGACGAAAATCATGGTACGGTGAAGGAATTTACTTTCGTGATCCTCTTTAGGCATGTTGTGATGCAAGAGGTCACTCTGGCTAACTTTGTTGCGAGTAAAACAGAATTGTTTAAACAAGTTTCTAAACTTGGCTTTGCTCTTATCAGGAAGTAACATTACATGGTGACATGATACATTTTCTTTTTCTGCCATTTTTTTTTTTTGTAATAACTCAAGTGAACAATAAAACTAGAAGAAAAAAAACTAAAGAACTTAGATTATGTGGTATGCTGATGATGATATTGGCCTAAAGGAGCACATATATATAGTACACTAGCTAAATAGTTGTCATTAGTATCATCTACGTACTGTATAGGCTTGACTATCTACGGTTTTACATTATGTATATTTACAATCAATGTAAAAGACAAAGAAACTGAAACATGTCTTTTATTATTATCTTATCACGAATACAATATACGTTATTCACGTTTTATAATAATTGTACTGTGATGAAAGTGTCCCCATTTGTTCGCTGGCGAGTCATTAATGGTTGTTTACATCATTTATGTATTAAACGCTAATTAATTTGAAAGATACTGTTCTAAGAGCATAGATTCAATCACTAGATAAGTAAGCAAGCTATTAATTAATAAAGGTGATTATGTTGGAGCTGTCCAGGGAGGAAATTCGGATCAATGACTTTTGTGTTACGTTGACGCTTATACCATATGCATATTAAAGGATCATCTCAATTAATAGTTTAAGCTTGAGATTATAGAATAAGTTATGTACTCCATCAGATAAATATAATTAAATATAATATGATATTTAAGTAGAATATGGTTGTTCTCGTGGTTGCGACAACATCACAACAATATCGAAGAGATCTACAAGAATCAAATTTCACATCTAATGTTACGCCCGGAGCACTAGAGATGCAAGAATCAAATACGGAGTATTATAATTATAATAAAATATAATATTACAATAATAACATAACACTATATATTTTCTCAAAATAAAAAAATAGCACTGGAAATGGTAAAATAATGTATAAATTAACTGTTTATTTCAGCTGAAATTAAAATAGCTGAGCTGCATTGATTGGAATTGAACTGAATTGAACTAAAAGTTTTTTATGAAGGATTAATGAATAGCAAAACAAGAGAAGAACTGAACTGAGCGGATTTTAAACTGAAGTAAACAAGCCCGAAGACTTGTTACCGTCAAGTCAATTTCACGAACATTTTCAATTGTTTGGTTGCATGTAAATTGATTTCCTTTTAAAGCATTTTCCATTGTTTATTTGAACTGGAAATCAATCACTTCAATAGTCAAGAAAGATATTCTTCTTACAATTGGAAGGAAAATTAATTTTCATCCAATTTTAAAGAAAAATATTTTCAACAAAACGGAATGATTTTTCACCTTAAGCTTTACATTTTAATTTTTTACACTAAACAAAACAATATAAAATACGAATATTGTTTTAAGGAATCGGAAAGTATTACAGTAACTCTAGCAAGTAGCAAGCTGACAAGTAGTCTCTTGTTGCAAGCGCAAAGTCATTATTGATGATTTATTTATTTATTTTATCTTAAAATGTAATTGGTCCCGCACAATTATTTAATAGGAGCCCTACATTCTAAATCAAAACTTATAAATCATACATTCGTACGAACTACTCCGTAATACAATCTGTTTTGGGCAAATAAGGCAATACTCTCTCAATACAATTATTCAAGAAATTATGTATATGTTGCGCTATATGGACGGTGGATAAATACTCTTTGAATCAAAAAATTATACACCATTCAAAAAATATGTTGTGCTACAATGACTTGAAAGATAATATAAATTGAGCTGCTTGTCAGCTTTTCGAATCGACTATTGAATTGCTCGACTAATCGCAATAAAATCTTAAAGTCAAGTATTGGCCGAGTCGATTTTAAATAGCTCGCCAGTTGTGTCATCTCATAACTACCTCCATCTACTTATAATACACTATTAACCTCCTCTGCTAAATTATTATACACCAACCAGACAACCACCCTGTTGTGATCTAGCCGGTTGAGGTCCCTTAACATGATGTCCCACATAGTCTGATAGATAGCTTAATAGTCGGGCCTTTTTTAAAGGGAGTGAGTTAAATACTCCATATTTCTGAGTTTGAAGAGTGGGTTTACTAACTCTATTTCAAATTATTTGCAACATTTTATATAAAATATTGAACAAAAAAGTATGATCGTTGCATATAATTTAAAACGAATGTAGTATTTAATAACTATTTAATGTAATTTTTGCATTTTTTAATAGTTTTATTTTAGTTATAAATAATCATGTAAGCTAAAGAGGTACTGATTGGTACTCTTGGAATATAAATAAATGTATATTGATGATTTGAGATGTAGAAGAAAGAGTGATAGTCTGAGAGAGTAAGAAAGCAGCGAAAGAAAAATTGAAGAAGTAGATGGAAAAGCTTTTCAAAAGTTCAAAAGAAGGTAAAAGAAAAAAAAAAAAAAAAAAAAAGAAAATGAAAGCCACGCGTGTCACATGGGTGACGGTGCGTCGGTGACTATGTTATGACACTTGTGTTATTGACTTGTGTTATTAACCATTTTAACTTGACCTATGTTTAAAAAAAACGGGTTAATTGATCCAAATTAGAAAAAAAATTCAACTCCCTTGATCCTCCTCGCCATCTTGGAAGTTGTAAACGATCAAGATCCGAGGATTCAGATTCTTTTACAATTTGGATCCTTGTATTTCATGTCTACTTGAACCAGATTCAACACATTTGGATCCTATGTGTGAAATACCGGTATGGATTCGACTCCATCATTATAATATGAATCTGCAAATCCGTGTTTAAAGCAATATTTCATGTTTACATGTACTAATCTCTCCGTTCCTAAATGTACGATACGTTTGGAATCTTGACACTTTCATAAAATAGGATAATATTTTAAATTACTTTCAATATTTAAAACATAACATAGTCATGTGGGGTTTTATTTGATTCGTCTCAATGAACATGTTATTAATATCCAATTGTTATGATTTTTACATTTACACAACAAAAGTTATTTAAAGTCAAACATATATATTGACATGAAGTCAAAAACTATCAAACAAATGTGAACGTACGGAGGGAGTAGCATTCTATTTGAGTGGGGAAAACAATTCTAAATGAATTTGCATATGTTATCACTATGCCAAAAAGAGTTTTTTTAATAGCGGTTGGGGAAGCTTTTTATAGCGGTTCTACAACAGCCATTATTCAAACAGTCGTAAAAAGTATGGTGACTTTTAACATTGGTTCTACAACCGCTGGGCGCCAAATAAGAGTCCTTTTATAACTATTGTATAATAGGAGCTATTAAAACCTACAATATTAAATAAACAATATTCCTGATTTTGTAGTAATAAATGAATTTTCTCTACAGCATCAACAAAAGCTATTTAATTACAAATAGATGTTTTCATGCAAAACATAGCAAGAGTAACAATACTTTCCACCACAACCTCATAACTTGTTTACATTGTTTCAAAACACATAGTTATTTTCATATATGGATATAATACATATTAAGAAAGATCAAAATAGCAAAATCGACTAGAAAGCTTCATATGTTCACATTCTTTCAAGCTAGCTACATGTGTAGAAAAACAAGACGTACCCACTTACTTTATCAATTTGAGTTTGATTGTAGCTTGAAAATTGACAATTCCAAAAATACTGCACAAGACATGTTTAAAATGGCAAAAGTGAGAACATAATAGCTAAAAAAACACAGGGAAATAACTCTTAGTAAAAAAAAACTCATGTTGTGAGACAATAGGTATGCATTTTGTGAGACTATTCTTTTGAGACTAGCATAAAGGTTAATGGATGGCTTGTTCAATCTATCTTGGTGCTCAAAATGTAAAGTGTTATCTAGAAAGTGATGTGGTTTGGTTAAAGTAGGTTTTGGAGCCGGCTAAATTACCAATATGCCTTCGCTTTGCCTTTAACAAAACTATATGTAAGCTTGTAGTTAAGCATACTGGCTTTAAGAGTCTGAAATACAAGTCTCATAGAAGGATTTTATAAATTATATTAATTCATAGTGACATGTATTCAGGGTAAGTGGCTCTGCAAATATCAACGCCCAATTACAGTGTCTTCGAATACCAAAAGGATATAGACATGCAGTGTATTCATGGTGACAATGCAAGGATATAGACATACAATGTCTTTCATATGTCTGTTTTTAAGAACTTTTAATAGTGGTTGTAAACTAACCGCTATCATATCCCTATTTTTTTTTGAAATTTTTTATGGCGGTTATAATTTAACTATTGTTATTTCATCATTTTTTACCTTAACCGCTATTAATTGACAGCTATTAAAAGTCAATTTCGTTGTAGTGTTAGATCGCTAAACTTGCAAAGGTACACATAACAACAAATCAATGTGGAATATCCATATGAAGATGTCTTGAATCCTAATGATCTTTAACATGCCAATCAAAAGAAGTGTACAATTGCAGCATTTAATTTTGTGACAATAATTTAGGGCTAATTTTGTCAAATTTTTTTTTTTTTTTTTTTTTTATATTAGTTGTAATAGTACAAAGCATTAAACGAAGTTGTTTAATGTTTATCAACCAATGATTTAAAAGGTATACAAAAATTAAATTGCTTAAATAATTGCAGACTAGTTTAGGATTAGGATCCACAAGATTCATTGGATCTGAATATGGATCCTGTTAGTTTCAATATATGTTTAGATTCTATTTATGAAATCTGACCTAGCTAGATTCAGAACAATTGGCTGCATTGTCATCCGCCCCTAAACTCCACTCTTTCGGACAAAACGTGGGATCCATTACTATTTGGTTTTTATTTATTTCAGTTGGTGGAAAGTCTTAATTTCATCTTTATTCAATTACTTTTTTTGATATATTTTTTTCTCTTCATTTAAGCTATATAATAATACTTCGTTTTTTTTTTTTTTTTTGAGGGGAACTTTTCTCCCTTAAAAGACAATATTTAAGTTAGTTTCCTGATCTGTTATCTATCTAACCTATAAATCTATGGTTTATTGTGAAGCTAGTTGTTTAATAAAGGATTATATATAAGTGACAACCAAAGTTATTGCTTTTTTTTTTTAATCACATCCATTATACAGATAAAATAACTTTTCCCCATATTACATAAAATACAAAAAGAAATAAATACATTTTATAGATTTGTTTTTTTTTTTTTTTTATCACATCCAATATACAAATAAAATAACTTTTCCCCATACTACATAAAATACAAAAAGAAATAAATGTATTTTTTTATTTTTATTTATTTTTTTATCACATCCAATATACAAATAAAATAACTTTTCCCCATATTACATAAAATACAAAAAGAAATAAATGTATTTTGTAGATTGCTGCATGGGCCTTTAATTTTGTGGGGTATACTCGACTACTCGAGATTCATTGATAATTGGAGGTAGATTAACAATTTTCACGCCCTTTTTAATAAGTGTGACTCACATGTATTAAGAGTTCAAAACTAAATTAGTTGATCAACATATGAAGAAATAATTGATTAAGAACAAAACAACAATAGCATCAAAAACACCAGTAACCAAAGGAACAAAAGAAAAAAAAAAAAAAGTTGAGAGCATTAAGAATATAACAAACATCTAGTTCAACTATCAAAAATGATAAATGAACAAACTTTTTATTAATAATGGACAAATCCCATAAAAGTTTATGCATGAGAATTGATAAGACAATAATGTACTCTTTTGTTTTTATATTTAATATTCTCCTTCCAAAATGCCACATTGTCAATATAATTTTTTTTAATAATTTTCAAACATTTCCTTATTATGTACCTCAAAGGATGATCATGGGTTCAGGATTCGCCCAGACCTATCAAATTCACCAGAATTGGTATGTGTTTGGAGCAAGTCCGAATCCACCGCAAATGGATCTGTATTTGGGTTCAACCAAGCTAACCCCATGACCACCCCTATCTATAATTTAAGGAGCAAGGAAGAGGTTTGTTTATAAATAAAACTCAAAAAATGTGAACAAACCATGTCACAAAACTCTTATTCCTAATACTCTAATTACACCCATTTCTTTCTGGCCCAAAAATCTAACTAGCCCACAGAATACTCTTTTATTGGGCCATCAAAGACAACCGCGGCCTCGTTACCTCAAAAATATATATTTTTTTCTTTTATGAAAACTATTTCTGTAGCGAAATATGCAGTCTTATATTCCTGCAACTTTCTAATTTGTAGAGCTTAAAGGTTTGAAGGAACCATGAAACTCTTGACTTGCGAATGTAGGCTATGGTCGCGGTGCTAAGTGCTGCTAATGCAATACTACCTATCGTCTATTCGATCACAAAGATGATGGATGCGGTTTAGTGGTTATCTATCAATTTTATGATCCATGTAAGATGTAAGGTAGCATTCATAAGTGGACAACTAAATTGAGTCACATACGTACATGTAGTGATGTTGAGCATTGTTTTGCACCTCAAGTAACTAACTTTCCACCAAAGTAGTGGTACTGAACTACTGGTATAGTGGTAAATGTATGCTTGAAAGTGCAAAAAAGTGTGCTATCAATCAATCATTAAAAGGGTTAAGACATTAAACATTTTCTTCAATTCAACAGATGCCAATAACTTATAGTCTTTTACTTTACTCTTACGTACTTATCATCTCTTGTTCATTGTATTCGTGTAAACACCAAAAATCATGCATTTCTTTGGGGGAACAAATTATTGGCATTGTCCTTTAATTCTACAACATAACCTTTAATTTTATAGAACAAATTAAATTAAATTACAGTATTCATATGTGTACTGTTTAATTAACTTTTATTATATTATATGATTTAAACAATTACAAGTTGTAAGGAGAAGAACTTCAAATGGTCTATCTAATGGTTAATTAGTGAATAAGGGTTTAATATATATTCTACAAAATGATCATAGTATGTGAGCAATGGCATAACAATTACGTACACTTTGTTAATTAATGAGAGGAACATTCAGACATTCTATATCAACGAAAACGTTGTTTTACGTATAAATTGACTTGACCTCAGTTTCTACTTGTAAGTCAATAGTCTATTATTATTATTATCATTATTATTATTATTCTTTCTTTTTTTTTTTTTTTTTTTTTTTTTTTTNTTTTTTTTTTTTTTGTGTTATGGTGCTATAAAAACAAGAATGAGAATCAATCTGATCTCTTAGAATCGAGAAAAAAAGCTCTAACGAACCAAGCTATATATTTTTCATTCTATAGGTCAACGGTTTATTGAGAGATACTAAAAGCCTAAAATGTTAAATTAAAAAGAATTTAAATACTTATATTGCGATAAGCACGAAGATATTAAGTTATGATTTTGCAAAAAATATTATAATGTTATTTTAAGGTTCGTAGGAATCAAATTGATGATAATTCATTACTTTGACTGTAGATTTGTAGGAAGCGCTTTAAAAATAACTCAGGTCAATGAGGTCATATGCAATCGAAATATTAGTGGAAGTAGTTAAGTGGCCTAAAAACACTTAAACAATGGAATACTTTAATCCATAATTTCAGATAGACATGCTGACACGTTATTTTATTTTTGTACTTGGCCAAGTCAAAGTTGATCTGAAAAAATTGTTGACCATATTTTATATTAGAATCGAGCTTCCAAAAATCATCTTGCTCTTTACAAGTTTACATTGGTTCTTCATACGGATTCTTATAATTTTATAAAATATTCATTTATGCAACCTATACCAAGGGTCCGTTTGGTAGGCCGTAAAACATTTTCAATATAAAATGATTTTCATCGAAAATAGTTTTCTATAGAAAATAATTTTCATAGAAACAATTTTACATTGTTTGGTTGCATGTAAAAAAAGTGATGAAAATAGAGAAAATGAAGGGGTTGGAAGGAGGTGGTGAGGAAAGAGTGTATAAGGGGATGGGAGGAAAATTGTTTTCCTTTCATTTTGGAAGGAAAATGGTTTTCCATCATTATAAGGAAAAATTTACTCCCATGGAAAATGATTTTACATTCCTTTGTGTACCAAACAATGTATAATTAGGAAAGAGAGGAAAACACTTTTTATGGAAAATGTTTTACGCTCTACCAAACAGAGCCCAAAACAGACATTACAATTTTAGACAATACTCCCTACGTTTTTTTTTTAGTTTGTAAAGTTATAATGTGTTGAGCAAAATTGACTTTTAGTGTCGAGTTTAGTATGGTATTCCATAATATTATTGAAGTTTGACAAAATTCTGTATGCATCCAATGTACAATAATTAAGATTTTAAATTACACCTTTTTGAATTCGAACATAATAAATAATTTATCACCATAAAAGATACCTTATTATTGCAACTAAAAAAATGGAAGTAGTATTTTAATGGTAGATAAGTAGATTATTGGATTATTATTGGCAAATGGTACGTACTAATTAAGAAATGAAATAGAGCTGAGTTAATTAGCTAACCAAGAAAGACTTGGTGAGACAGTAAGGGCTCCAATTCATTATGGGGATCATAAGGTAATGGGTTCAACTATCGCCAACTACAAATAGTTAGAGGCAGTGAGATCTCTAACCTTTACTCCTACCTCTCAAGGACTAATTGATTTATAATTAGAGCTTGTTTACTTCAGTTGAAAACAGTTGAACACTTGAACTGAACTGAACTGAAAGTTTTTTATGAAGAATTAATGAATAACAAAATAAAAAAAGAACTGAACTGAACTAAACTAAACTGAGCTAAGATGAGCTGAACTGAACTAATTTTAACCTGAAGTAAACAGACCTTTAAATTGGGACTAGCTTGACAATAAAACCCTAGTATAATTACAAACATTATAAGAGTTACAATATTTAAAAAGTTATTAACTAGTTTGATATTATGAGCATTACATATTGATGCAACTATATGAAAAGCATAAGAATATTCATACTTCAAAGCATTGCAATTGCACTGAAAACAAATTAGAATTTTACTTCTAATTACTTTATTAGCATCTTAGTTTATATTTCTTTTAAGCATCTTCAAGTTGACTTGATTTTTCGACACCTTGTCATATAAGGTAACCTTATATGAATCGTCGAAGATGATGCCATATTGCCATGTTCCATTCACTTGTTCTGATTTGAAAATTTCTAAACAAAGAGTATTTAATTAGTTGATTTATTTTATACTCCATATTTAATTTGTGAAAAAATATACTCCGTATTCAAAAATTATTCATCAATAGAATACAACAACTATACCAATTATCAATTATTTCTTGAGAAAGTAGTAAAAGAAACCTAAAGTCAAAATATTTTCATAAATTCATATATGATCAAACAAGCTTAATAATGCATGCCTTAATAAAGTAATCACCCACCTCTCAAAAAACATAAAATTCATCAATAAAATACACGGAACCAATTATTTCCGATATAAATTACTTCATTTGTTTCTTATTACTTGCTACATATTGACTTTAATTAATATTCATGTGATTACTTTGACTCTTTTTAGTTTTATTTGCGTACGATAAAATATGGTTATATGAGATCTAGTTTGATTCGTCGCAATGGATACTATACAACCATATATTTTTGGTAACTTTTACAAACTTGTAGCTCAAAATATAATCGCTTTAAATTGCATTTCAAGACATACAAAAAAGCAAATATAACATGTAAAAGAAGCAAAAAGCATAATTTTTTTTTTCTTTCAAATCAGATCAAATAAACTCAACCTTAGGGTCGCTTAGTCAAGTAATCAACTCACCCCTCAAACCAACAAAGTAAAATCAAAACCTTAGCCCCTTGTCCAACAAAGATTCTATTAAGGATTGAGGAAACATGACTGCATGATCCATTCAACCCAACCTTGTTAAAAAATTCATAAATCTCCTCAAAAAACAAACATAAATTAGACCCAAAAAAATTACAAAATATAGCCTGGTTATTTGAACAAAGGAGATAAATGGGGGAGAGAAGACAGACGAGGGGAGCACGTATAAGTTGACAATGACAATTTGACATTTCCTCATTACAACTTATCACGCGATTTCAGATTATACCCACCTCATTTTTTTTTTCCATTAATTAATTAATTAATTAATTTCCATTTTATTCTTTTTAATTCAATCATCATCATCTTCTTCTTTCTTCTCTCTTCCTTTGAATAAATCATCCTTCAATCTACTTACTTTATCTTCTTTCAAAATCATTATTTTCTGCAAATTTAATTAAATTATATTAAATTAAATCCCACTATTATAATTTTTATTCCTTCTTCATATTTTCTCTCTCCTCCCATTTCTATATATCTCACTACTTTGTCAAATTTCCGCCATTAAATTTCTGGGTTTTCATTGAATTAACTTGGGGTTTCAGTAATTTTTTCCTTTCATTTTTCTTTTTTAGATTAGGGATATAATCAAATTAATTAAATTTAGTTGGGGTGTTAAAAAACAAAAATGATGATGACAATGGAAGGAACAATGGATGAAAATGTATTAGATGATATAATAAGAAGATTATTAGAAGGAAAAGGAGGTAAACAAGTGCAATTATCTGAAGGTGAGATCAGACAATTGTGTGTTAATTCTCGTAATATCTTCCTTTCTCAGCCTAATCTTCTTCAACTTCATGCCCCTATTAGGATCTGTGGTATGATTCTTTCCTTTTGATATAATTATATATATTTTGATGCATGAATTTTGATAAAGTATGGGTTTTTGATGATTTTTTTTGGGTTTGTTTTGAATTGTTTGAATTGGGGTTAGATCAAAATGAATTTGAGGATATGGGGTTGTATAATTTTGTTTGGTATTGGAAGTTTATTGACTTTGATGATTTGGGTCATTTGCAAAATTGGATTTTGTTTTTTAATTTATTTTGTTTGGTGCATGCATTTTGACCAAAAATAAAAAATTGTGGTGTTGTTTAGAATATGTCAAAATCCTAGAAATGGGGTTGCTTAGTGTTTCTCCTATGTAAAATGATCAAGAAAAAAAATTTATGTGTGGAATTTGGATGTGGATTTTAAAGATTTATAGATTAAATGTGGTTTTTAATATGAATTATAAGGATTATGTGATGTATTTAATCATGTTTATAGTTTAGAATTACAGGAGTATGAGGTGAGTTAAAGTGCTTTCAAACTTGTTTGAGAGTTGATGGGATCCAAATGCCTATAAGAAATTGCATGTCAATCCAAATGATTATGAGCTGATGGGATCAATTGTTCGATATTGTTACAATGATTAAGCTTTTAAGCTTATTTGATTTGGCATAGAATCTAATCATACCAAATGCATGCATTGTCTTTGTTTTAAAATTGTTCATTCATTGGTTTGCTCATGTTTGATAGTTTATAGCGTTTCTAATGTAAAGGTCTCTTTACAGGAGATATTCATGGGCAATACCAGGACCTTCTTAGGCTTTTTGAATACGGTGGATATCCCCCAACTGCAAATTACCTCTTTCTGGGCGATTATGTTGATCGTGGCAAGCAAAGCTTGGAGACAATATGTCTGCTTTTAGCTTACAAAGTAAGATACCCTGATAAAATCTTCCTTTTACGAGGAAACCACGAAGATGCGAAAATCAATCGTATTTATGGCTTTTATGATGAGTGTAAAAGAAGATTCAATGTTCGATTATGGAAGATCTTTACAGACTGCTTCAATTGCTTGCCAGTTGCTGCACTTATTGATGAAAAGATTATTTGCATGCATGGAGGCTTATCCCCAGAACTACAGACTTTGAAACAAATAGATGAAATTGAAAGACCAACAGAGATTCCGGATAATGGATTTCTCTGTGACCTACTCTGGGCTGATCCAGATAATCGGATTGAAGGGTGGGCAGAGAGTGACAGAGGTGTGTCATGTACATTTGGACCCGATGTGGTTGCTGACTTTCTTGACAAGAACGATCTTGATCTTATATGCCGTGGTCATCAGGTACAAGATTCTCTTTTCTTATAGATTCATTTGCATATTCTCATATCATGTGTTAGAGTTAAGTTTTGTTGGCGGTGGTGGTGGTTCGATGGTTTTGTCATGTATTCTAGGAGTTGTGCTAGCTGACCGACTTTCATAACCTTTATGCCATCTCTCTTCCTCGTGTTTTAAACTTAAGAAATCTATCACATGCAATGAACCCTATTTTTATACATTATTTAGATTACAATGAGTCTACCTGCAGCATTTTGTAGCAATCACTAACCAGGATTGGATTGCCTGTTTTCCATTACTCTGCAGGTTGTAGAAGATGGATATGAATTCTTTGCCAAGAGAAGATTAGTTACGATATTTTCAGCTCCAAACTATGGTGGTGAGTTTGACAATGCTGGAGCTCTTTTGAGTGTTGATGAAGCCCTAGTGTGTTCTTTCGAGATTCTGAAGCCACGTGATCAAGGAAGTAGTTCAAATGTGCCTCTCAAAAAGGTAGTTTAGACTTTAGAGATCTCATCAACTGATCATATAATTTACTCTTATGACCTTTTTCAGTACGCTCTATGAATGGCAGTATTGGTTTGGCACTTCTACGTTTTTCGTAAGAAAGTCCCATTCCAATGTCTATGGTTATTAAGCTCTATCCTCAAGTATCCTCAAATATGTGTTTTTCTTTATAAGCTTCATTGTGCCTTTGTTCATCTTTCATGTTTGTCATTTACAGCTTTCCAAGAAGCTTGACTTGATTTTTTTGGTGTATGTACAGGTTCCGAAAGCCGGAGGAGCTTAATACAAGACATGTAGATGTATATGAAGATCACACATTAAAACTTATTAGTATTCTTCAGAGTTCAGATGTCTCTCTAAGTGATATGGTTTGTGAGGGAGTGAAAGCCATCAAATTCAACAGAATCCAAGTTGGTAAATTTACAAACTCGTGGCTTGAAGTTAGTACTCGAACAAGAGAAACTCATCTGACAAAACTTGTAAATCAGACACCATTTATATCAAACTACTCAGCAGGACTTACATTTATATTCTTTTTTTCTTTTTACCATCTGTTATCTTAGGTTCTACTTGTTTACTTGTAATTGTTGGTTGGTATGGAGCATTTGTAGGCAGATGATGATAAATAGAGGTTAGCCTCATGTTGTTTTTGTTGGACGTGTTTTATGTATCAATCTATGTCTCATGATTTGTTCTCCGATGGTCTGATTTGAGATCCTAAACACAAACAAGCTGGGTAGAGCCGGTAGACCAATCTGAAAGATCAGTTACTATCATCATTGTATTGAAGGAAGTGAACCAAAGAATACAATGAGCAAGAGATCCAAGAAATGTCTTTAAGATAGCACTACAATTTCTCTAATAAGTGTTGTAGTTGTAGCTCACTGGTGCGGAGTAATTGCTACATTTAGAGACCAATGTGACAGAAAATGCCTTCTAATAATATTCTACTTCCTTTAAAACAAATTATACTTCATTCAATTATTGTTATACACTTAAATTTCAAACATTATACTTGATCAATGTTATGGTCAATTTCCTTCGATTGTGATTGGCTAATTTTTACATTAAACTATCATAAAAATTAATTAATTAATTAAATATTGAAATCAACTTCTTTTTTTCCAATCAAAATAATAAACACTGCCTAATTAACTGAGCAAGTTTCAAAATACAACAAACGTTGCCAAGCATAAGATTTTAATTATTCTGGAATTCGCTAAGATAGTTGCAAAATTAAGTAAATGTAACTAAGAAGTTATGCAGAATTGCAGATTACACTTCAAAGTACGTGACATCTGTCCTCCATTACTTTTTAGTTGCAAGCACACAAATTTAGCATAGTAAAACTTCCAATATCTTAGGCCTCATGCAATTGTATTGAACTTAATTTTAGAGACAGCAAAACTAGACGTATAAATTGGTCATAAACTTATCCGCCCTTTTACAATACAACTCTATAGTACATTGTTCAAAACTTCACAAGCCATCTCGGTTACATTGTGCTTATCTTTGAGGATTTTAGCCTCTCTCTATTATTCTACGAAGACGTTTTGTTAAGCAGCTCTGTAAAAATTTAGTAAAACAAAAAACATCTAAAGAGTAAAATTGTTCAGATAAGTCCTCAAATATGACTTCTACAATCCTATGTTCTGGACCACACAAGACGGCAAAAGAAAAGTGGAACTAAACCAAGGATTATAAGAATATCACTGTAAATCAAAAATACTTATATCTTACAAAATGAAGCATAAAATCTAGGAGGGTTAAATTTTATCTTACAGCAGTCTTCCTACTACTCTGAGTGGTAGATGGTCTTTGGCCTGCTTTGGTATCCATTTGCCTAATCCTAGCAGCGCGTACAGTTGCAGCAACAGCTTCCTTCTGTCGTTGGTTGTAGCTCTTCCTTTTACTGTAGTACATGCAACAATAAATAAATAAAATTTGTGTATGATGCTGAACGCCTGAACTTGTGCGACACATCAGAATAGAAAAAGAAACGAACAGGAAGAGCTAGTGGTGATATATTTTTCATATCACATTAAAACATTTTAAGCAGCTAGGTTTTTGGTATGTAATCTCGAAAAATCATAATGTTGGACATAACTAGCAAACACAGCTGACAAAATGATGCATTCCAATCACGAGAAGGAGAAATTTGACATATATTCCAGTATACAAGAGAAAGCAGTAACAGGTGAAAAAAGTATAGAAAAGGTTCAAACTTTAGAATTACTCATAACCTCACTAGACAACGGATTTGCTAGTATTTTTTAAATGCCAACCAAACAACACAGGCTTAGATGCTTAGTGGAAAGGGATCATATTTTCACCAGTAGCTATCCAAAAGATCTCGATGTCAAGTCGCCAACACAAGCAGGATGGATAAGCAACAGCACAAAAGAACACAAGACTAGACAATAGTGAAGACTGAAGAGATATTGTTTCTCCAATAGCTATAACTCTATAAGAAAGATATTGATGTAAGCATAAAGAGATTGGCATTTGATAGTATGTGTCAGTGAAAGTAAAGCTGCTAAAATCTCTTAAGAAAGCATATCAATTGTTGCACAGCTCAAAAACTATGGTGTCAGTAAAGGACAGAAAGAGTAAATTATGAAAGTCATGCCAGAAATTACTTATTGAAAATGAGATGGAAATGAACCAACCTCATAAAAAAGAGGCCAGCAGTAAGTACCAAACCTCCCACTGCCCAAGAAACCCGTTCAGCATATGGCATTTCTGTGACCCACTGCTGGAAATCTTCGAACAATCCATAGTGCCCATCATTCTGGAAGGAGCTGGTAGGCGAACTCTTCCAAGACTCTGAAATGGAATCTAGGCTTGCTTTCCCACCATAGCAAGATGTTTCCTCAACACTAAGGCCTGAATCTCTGAATGGTTTAACAAAAAAACCGGCTGCACGGCAAAACTCCGTACCATTAGTGATCCATTCAGAAGCCCTACCGCATACGAAGTCCCCTACTCCACAGGGTGCCATAACCTGGGAAACAATGTCTAGTCAGGTATCTCTTAAAGAAATCGAAATGATGTACTTTCCGGTCTATACAATGTAGGAAGTATGAAGTAGTACAATTGTCTAAGGAATTGAAGGGAGAAATTCCAGACCTGGTAGTCTGGTATAGATAAAAAGAAGAGCCGTTTATACGTAGTATTTCTTCTACTATAGCCCATAGACTCTATACCTACTGTTTTTCTTGAGTCTCTAAAGGCTAGAGAAAGGAAAGAACCTGTGTAATAGCATCCATTGAAAAATATGCATCTGAACAAGCTTCAAACAGTCTTTCACAAAAAGAGGCACAAATCAAAGGAGGCCCAGGTTTAACCCCAATATTTGGATCACAGAGAGAGCATTCCAGCACCTCCCATAACTGCAAGCACTCTTGGTTTGCTTCCCCTGTTGACGCTAACTTCCGTATAGCCAGTAAAGCTGAATGTGTATGTGACACATCGCAACAGGTCTTTTTCCGAAACATCCTGCACAGGGTCAAATCTCTAATGCTTCTAGGAGGTTTTCCTTCTGCTGAGAATGGACGGAAACGACCTCCAGATGAAACACAGACCCCATTTGATTTTTCTACATCGAAAATTTTGAGATCAATTAGTATACAAGCCACAAAAGGTAATCAAAAAGTAGGCACAACAAAAAACCACAGCACATTATGCATCTACTTTTAACACTTTAATATCACAATATGGCTTGAAGGAATATCAAATATGCAATTAGATAAATCCCCCATAAGCCATACAAGCCTATGGCTCCTTCAGATTAGCCATGACTATTCATTTCAGGAAACAAGGAGACAAACAAAACCTAAGTTTGTTACCAGCAACATCTCAAACTAGATGACCATCAGTGCAATCAACCTAAAGTGTATCCAACCTCTTAATATACAACCAATCACAGTAGACATAATCAAAGAAATAATAAACATTATCGCAACACAAAATTGCAAAACTGAGACAACAATGAAATCCATTATCCATAGCAAATCCAGAGTACACTTTTCTGGGATACTAGAATCAATTCATAGCATTGGAGAGTAGAGTTATAATTTATCTAGTAGCTTCAAACATGCCAAACTGCTAGACCCCCTTCAATCCTTCACACTAATCCAGGAAATATCACAAAAATAAGCTTCAGAGAATGATTCATATGTATCTGCTGAGCAAAACAGTTTTTTTCCCCGAAAAGGTTCTCTCAATTTACAGAAACCTGAGTTGAAAAACCTCCCACCATGTTCTTTTTAAGACAAAGTGTCTTAATGGTTAGTGGCGAGTTAAGGTTGCTACTCCATAAGACCATAACCAAATACGGAGTATGTGACATAAACATAACTAAATGGTACATGCTCACACCGGCACTTTTGCAATGGTATAGCCTTGCCATCTTCGACCATAATATAATGACTAAAGGCTAACTTTACAGAACTTATAACATCCACAACAGAGAATATTTGATTATGGACACCATACACCATCAAACCAAGTGCTTAAAAAAATGCCCACCTCCAATGATACAGAAATTGAGTAACAAAGTACAAGCCTTTCGCATCGGAATAAAGCCAATTGACATTCTGATAACAACATAACCCCATATCTCTGAAAAGGCTTGATCATTCCGATACTCGACATTCCGATTACAGATAAACCTTAATTATATTGAAAACAGCAATGTCCACACCAAAAGTCCAATAACCTAATTAACAGCTAAAAAAGAGAACCTAATTTAATCCAATAACAGCAATAAAGCCACTAACTGTTTAACCATCATGGTTAAATCAATGATATGGGAATCACCCATTGAATATCAGTGATAATAACAAAAATTATTAGGGCAGAATTCATTACTAAATAACATACTAATACTTCAAATCATCTGCATTTAGCCAAACAATTAATTGATTTAAATTTTCATCAACAAACATTTTAACCATTCAATAATAAATCATCGCAATTTAAGATCATATACAAAAATCATCGCTTTTCTACCAACACTATAAATTTAAATTCCCCAATTTCTTTCTTCAATTGTCATCTACAGAATCAACAATTCATCGAATTTTACAAACAGATTATATAAAAAATTGTAGAAAAAAACTAATCAATCAAATTCAATAGGAAAACAATCGCAATTGAAATAATTCAAAGTATAAAGATGATTAATTTAAAAAAATAAAAAAGTTGACCAAACAACAATCAATGAAAGGAAAAGTAAAAGAGAGAGAAAAAGAGGGTACCAGAGAAAGATTGGAGAAGGAGATTGAAGAAGAGAAGAAGCAGTAACATGAAGAAGTGATTTTGCTTCATGTTTACGAAAAATTGCGACATTCGTTAATTTTTATTTTTTAGATACTCATATATTTACACTTCTCCTCTCACTGGACTTCTTCCGGTCGTTCCATGACCCACACACCGTAATAATTAATGACTGTAATGAGAATTATTTTTGATAATATAGATACATAAAAAAATGGTCATCTTCTATTTTTAACTAATTTATGCCAATGGTTAGCTAATTGTTAAACTAGTTTTTCATTAGAAAATTAAATAGATATATTGGTATTACCTATAATTACTTCCGGATGGTTGCCTTAGGCTACTTGTTTTTACTATGTTTTTTTTAGTGACGTTATGACTTCTCACAATAAGTTTCAATTTTTAAAAACTTGATATTAAGTGACATTCCAGAAAAAGAGCACATTTTCCTAGGACTGTCTTATTGCCTTTTGAGCCCCGACTAGCTAGCTGCCAGGGCCCCTATGACCACAAGGATAACGTGTAAATTTTTTGGCAATTTTTTTGCCGGACTCCAGATCATTTGAATTACTGTAGTTATAGGATTTATAACAAGTTACGTCTTATTTTCACCTTGTATATCTCTCACGTTTCGTAGGTAATCACATTATGCCTCACACTCGATTAAATCTTTTTAAAACTTATTATCTTCCCTCTTTTGAGAGATATCGAAAAAATGACACACTAGCTTTCTTGTCATCCTAGAAACGTATTATGGCTTTCGAATCCTGACACAACTACCCATATTAATTAACTTTCAATTGATACTGGTAGTCTTTAATGCAATTAGGAACTATGGTCTATGGCTGATGATGACTAATTGTAACGTAGAATTATAGGGAGAGAAATGAGCAAATTTTAAATCCTTCTTAAAAAGGGGGAAAAAGTTTCAACTAAGATATACGGAGTATAGTTTAAAGAAAAAACTTACTTGTTCTTTTTTATTGTTTGTTGTTTTGTTTAATTGTTGGAACGAACAGGCAAGAGATCGACCAACCCTTATAAAATGGCGTGAGGTGTGCTTAAAGAAATACTATATCTCACCAAACTAGTGAACATTCATTACTGCCCAGATGTTGCAAGAACGCCATGTTAATATAGCATTGATATTGATATTGTTAGCTGTTAATGTGTATCAAAATGTTGTTTTTCGATGGCTTGTCGAAATATCAATGTTGTTTAAAAATAAAATAAAGGATATACAATGTTGATTGACTTAATTCATACTCGATTAGATCAATTTTGCTATATTCTCTCGGCCTTAAGGAGTTTTGCCTAGTTCTTGATGCTCGTTTAGTTATCATGGGAATTGAATTCCTATATGCATTTATAAAGCACATGAATTTAATACATTTATACAAATCCTGATAATTTGTTATAACTTGTTTGTTTGCCATATAGAAATTGTAAAATATTAGGATTTTAATTATTATGTTTTGTTTGATATACTATATACAATTCTCATGACAAATTAACGTCAAAGGGAAAAGTTCTAAGGGAATGTATTTTTATTTATAATTGTATGCGGGAATCTACAATCACCAAGGGTTGGATAAGATTTTTATTTCTCCATTTTGTGGGTATTCCTATGGATTTTCAAATTCCTACATTTTGAGGAATTAAGGACAACCAAACAATTCTCCCTACTAACAAATTACGGGTATTGAGGGCAACCTAACAAAGACAATTATGTTTGCAATTCGTAGAATAAAATGTTAGAATAACCATCTCTCACATTAAACGTCGTAAGAAGGTCACCGGTTTTGTACGATCTATTCCTTTAATGATATAAACATTGGATTGATCATTACCAATACAGTAGTAGAGTTCATGTGATGATAAGGGTTGAAACTACTATCAGTCAATCATCATGTTGCAAATTGCAGTGAATAAGTGTTTATTATTGTTGTTTGTCCCTTTTCTATATGGCAAATTTCAATTGAATGGCTTATACTCCATGGTACTTTCAAATCTCAAAATCAAAGAAAATGTATTGCTGTGGAAATGAATGGCTGTTTGATGTTCTAGCAACTTTTTATACCCCATGCATGGCCCATGATTAAGCTCCTATATTGGACTTGTGCTTCATTAGTCAATACGTAGTCATTACTGATAAGTCATTCTACTGATCAGTCATTACCATGATCATGTTGTAGTCCGTAAAATTTTGATACATTTAGAATCTTGACAGTATTCAAGAAATGTGAGAATCTTTTAAATTACTTTTAATATATAAACACATAGTCATATAAGGTCTTATTTAATTCATCTCAATGAATACATTATTAATATTAGATTAGTATAATCCTTACATATACACAATAAAAAATATTTAAGGTTAAATAAGTATAGTGACATATATGTAAGTCAAAATGTATCAAACAAATGAAAACGGATGGAATATAATTAGACAATAAGGTCACAGTATATAAAACATTCATTGACAGTTGTTGAAGATGCAAAAAAAACAATGGCATTCGTTATCACAAAAGACCATCCATTGCAATGAATACATTTGTCGAGAATCCAATAATCCCATTTCACCATCTTCTTCATTCATGAAATGAAATTAGAGGTCAAAATCGCACCTTTTGCAACAATGCAAGGCCACACATTCACACAAAGACAATACAAGAACTACCTCACTGCTGATTTTTTTTCATTTCAAAGGAAGAACCTTACACAAGGCCAAGAGCAGAGAAAACTGCAAAGCAAAACATAGATGTTACATGAACGAACACGGAACACCTGTTACACCTCCATTTTGAAACATATACTACAAAGCTTACCAACCCATTATAGGCCTATTTTTTTTACAACGTAGAAACCCTGATATATCACATGAAAGTGCGGAAGAAATTCTGGAAGAGAACGCCCATACACCAAATATTATGATACATGTACTGAGGAGAAGGAAAAGGCAAAGGCTGGTATTTGCCTCATAAACACCGTTGGTGAAACCTTGAGGGTGGGAGGTTGATTAGTGAAGCATCGTTATTACGTTACCACCACCTCAGATATCAGACATCTTAAGGAGGAGGAGAGTTCCTGAAGGCTCTGTCCTTGCCCTCTGGCGCCTTTTCATTCGCATCTGACGTTGATCTCCTGCGAAACCTGAATGCTCCTGGTCTGCTTCCTAGCCAGAAATTGGCAACAACCAAGTTTTTAGTTAGATAACGACGTCATTTAATTAATCAACTATCATTGTAGAAAGTTCATTCTAAACCACACATTAACCAAAGCTAGATTGGGTATGATACAAAATCTTGAATTGTTTTCCCAAGACTTGTATTTAAGCCGTAACTTGTGAATTGACCAATTTTCGCCAAATTTATTGAAACCACATAATTTCCATTACTGAAACTTAGTTTGTAGGCCAATTTGAAAACGTAACCGAGAGAAAATGATATTTTTACTTCCTATAGACTTATAGAGTAATAGTTACTAATTAGTTGATATTGAGGCCATATTTACTGTTTAGAGTCGAGCAACTGCGCACAAACCATGCAGTATTATGGCACATTGATGATTAGAATAAACGCCGATCTATTCTTCCTAGCAAAGTAGCAAGAATATGGAAGGAGATCAATATTTGTTTGCCCATTTTTTCAGTTTATACTTCTTCATAACACTCGGAGTATGTTATGGATTATATAATCAAACAATTTCTAATTATGTAATGTTATGGATTAGCCAAACTTCAAACTTATCCTCTCTACTTCTAGGAATTCCACCATTAGTTAGAATCAAGTCATTAATTACTAGTTTACTACTCATCAGTCATCACCTAAATTTAGCGATTTTCTTTTTCTTATTTTGGAGAGGCATGAGCTAGCTACTAAATACTAACTATGATCTTGAGGTAGCTATTAACTATGATCTTGGAAAAAATAATCATAATTAAGAGTATTACTAGTAAACATGAAAGCTACACCTTACCTAAACCGAATTTAACCAATGTAATAAACCCAATAAACAATTCTCACTAATCAAAATAATACAAAGTTAGCAAGGGAAAAATCCTATAATTAATTTTATCTTGCTAATGAACAGGGCGTTTGATAAGTATTAATTAATTTCCTAAAATGATAAGTTAAAATTATACATATTTTACGATGTAATTAATACTTGTTTACAATTATTATTATTTCCATTGTTAACATACTTATCCAAAGCTCTAGACGCCTCATTGGCTACGGGGTAAAACAATAAAAAAAACAATGCAACATAAAAAGCCTACCAGGCTACACCCAAATAAACACAACAGCAAAAATAACGCCGTTAAGTCATAATCACTCACCAAATTTTGGACTCTTTTCCAAATTTAGCCCCCACTGTCCACTATTGAACAATAAAAATGACTAAACTACCCTTCCCAGAATTTTCCAGATCCTAAACCCCCTCCTCAGTCTGTCACTCACACCTCCAACTTTAACGGAAAAAACTTCATGCAAAGGGCATTTTAGTCAAATAGTTAAAGTCAAACAAAAAGAGAAAAAAAATCACCGGAAAACGGCGAAGACGGCGGGGTAGAATCGGCGGGCGACGCCGGAGCTGAACCAGCACCTTGGCAATTGTATCCAGGTGGCTTAACTATCATTATTTTCCTCGAAACTTTCACTTCTTCTTGATTTTCTGCACTCGTCATTCCTTCTCCAGCAAACGCCACCTCTGCTTCCACCAAAGCAAGCCACACACACAAAAAAAAAATGATCAAAATGTTAATTTAGCGATAATGTTTCGTGATTAACATTATTCTTCAGTTGATCAATCTTTTTTAATCGTTTCATTCAATTGATCAAAGCACTTTTGTAGAAACCTTAAAAAAAAAAAAAAAAGAGTACGTGATTGTTAGTTGATTGATGAAAACAGTAGTAAAAAGTTGGGAAAAAAATGGAACAAAAAAAGTTGGAGAAAACGAAGTTAAAATGTTAAAAAATATTGAAAAACAAATAAAAAGAGGTTTAGTTCTTGTTTGATTCAATTATAAGATTAATCAGAGTATTTGATTATATGAGATTTTGCATGTTGATTAAAGTAGTTGAAATGACGGAAATACCCTTAGAAGGGGTAGAGCGAGGGCTGAATTTGCGGAGGCGTCCAAGGCCGGAATCGGGGTGAGGTCCGGCGAGAGTGTCATCCCAAAGCTTCTCCAAAAGGCTCATGATCGGCGTTTTTTGATCGGAAAAAACGAAACGGGAGTTACTTTCGAAACGTTAACAGTTAATTAACTCGATATTGGGAATTTGTAAGAGGAAATGGGAAGTGAGGATTGGGGTGTATATTTAATGCGGAGGTGAGAAGATCACGGCCGTTGATTTAGGGTAGAGTGAGTTAGATCTGACGTCAGACAGAGTAATGAATAAAGATAAGGGTGAGAAAAGAAGAGAGTATGGGATGGGGTCAGGGGGGTTTTTAAAACGTGGCGTTGAGGTGAGGGATTGGTGATTCGATATGAAACATGACCGTTTTACCCTTGGATTGGGTTTTATCCAAAAAAAAAAAAAGTGGGGCCCGGGTAAGATCTTTGTATTTTCCGCCACCTCTTGTGCATGGAAAATGGAAGCCTGGAAGGATAGCAAATTAAATGCATGCAAGGTTGATTCAAAATTTTTTTTTGGATATTTTTATACTGAGGTATTGTGATTTTTATGTACTGCTCCTTTAAATACAAACTTTTTCAGGGTGTTCTTCACGTTTGATAAGTTTTTCCATGATACTCTTCGGTTAAATAATTGTTAGCATTCCGTTAACCATGTTCCCCAAGTACCTCATCCTTTCTCTTTATCCTTAGCTTACTCCACCAATGGCCCTCTCCAGCTCAATTACTTAACCTATCACCTCATCCCTCCACCTTAATTCTCACCAACACCAACCCCGCAAGTACCACCACCCTAGTCACGATACACCGTTGCCCCTCCCACAAAAACCATGACACTCCGACCATCACAGCACCTCATGCAAAAGAACAAACACCCCCCTCCCCAACCACCACCATCACCAACAACAAACCCGGCCTCAAATCACCCAATTACTATGTGATGTGAGCTGAGCCATGTTAACTCTTGTAGTTCTAGCTTAATTAGTTAGTTATGAATTATCTTAATTGTTCCGTATATATATATATGAGATGGACAATGGTTATGTGATGAGTTTAAAATTAGTAAAATAAGACTATGTATTTTGATAGAAAATAGCTACAATACATGAAATTGTGATGTTGGATTAGGATAGCACTAATTGCTAAATTAGTCCAAAATTGATCTTAGAGAAGGTGCTAACTAAATCCCTGGTTATCCATTTTCTATCTATATATATTGTCAATCATCCACTTCTTAGAATTTGATTTTGGTTAGTTTATTTGTTTCTAATGATTATTATTTATAGTGTTAAAACAATGTTCAATAACTCTCTAAAATGTTGCTTAAATGTTTTTCAACGAACTTTGCAAATTTTTAGTACAAGTACTTATTACAAAAGTCGAAACCGATAAGATCGAGTCTCTTTCAATATCTCTAAGCTTTTAAAATATCACCCAATAATCTAGCAATTGGTTTGCCGTTAGCCTAGCTAGGCTAGGACTTTGAACTTAGAAGCCACTCCATGAAACAACCTTTTAAAAGGAAGAATATGAGGAGGGTCTGTTTAATTCAGTTTAAAATCAGTTCAGTGCAGTTCAGCTCTTTTTTTTATATTTTGCTACTCATTAATCATTCATAAAAAAACTTTCAATTCAGTTCATTTCAGCTGTTTTCAGCTGAAGTAACACAAGCCCTTAGTGTTGTGAAAAATCCTCTTTACTACTAATTTTTGATGTTGATGTTGCCTTTGCTCACACTATGATAAGCTATTAATAATTGACATAAAAATATAATCAAATCATATTTCACTTCTGTCCATGTCGTAGGAGTTTGGCACACATAGTGGGGAATCAAGAAAAAAAAAAGAATTAGTAGTATATATTAAAGTGAGATTATGCGATAATATATATAGTAGGTAGTATATTCCATTATAGGTGTCTCATAGATAAATATCTGAAGTTTAATTAAGAAATCTTCACTGACTAGTGACTACCCCCATGTTTTAGATTCTCATTGAATACTCACCTAGCTTGTGGAATATAATGTCTAAATTTTGTAGATTAATCTACTCCCCATGAATTTTTACCTCCTTCTCACATACTAACCTTAAAAAAGCATCATAACACTAATGGCCTGGTGTTTAACATTGGCTAGGTAGTGGTTGGTATTGTCAAAATTGTTCAATCAATCAAAGCCTTTTTACTCTAAATTTATAAAAACAAATAAATGTGACTACCGAATTATGTCGACAATTCTACTACATTATTGCACTCTTGTGAAAAGAGAATAACTGAATAAGAGTATGAAGGGTTTTGAATCAAGACCTAGTCAAATGGTATAGTTATGTAGTGTATAGTGATGATAATTTGTTAAAGCCCCATAATGTAATTAACTTAACCCTCTCTCTAATGGTGCACTGCATTTAGAGCAATGATGTTCAGGTCCACTAATATAACCCAGATAATGAGAGGAAGCCATGGGATGGGCCTATGCTTGTGTCTTTATGTGATCACTAGATTACAATGATTTCTCCTCCATTGTATTTGCCCATTTATATCTACATATCAATAATGAAAATGATTTTTCACAATAAAAAATCAAAATGAAAGGTGAGATTATTTTTTAGCATTGCAAATTCCACATCATTTTTTTAATATTGTAAATGTGGGAAACTATGTTAATTTTTGCTTGTTGAAGTTGATAAAAGATGAGATTGAGAAATGAGAAACATGGACAAACAGAAGGCCAATTTGTTATAGCCGCTATAAGCAAATGAGAGAAACTACAAGAGCATCACCCTTACGGATAATGCAGTAGCTGAGTTCGACATCACTATTAGATAATAAATATGTGACCAGACACTTCTCATCAGAACCCTAGCACCTCGATAATCATAGTAATACATGAAGCATAAACATTTGCCCTGTTAACGCGAACAATTCCAGAAATTTTCATACTTATTCACCACAAAGGAAACAAGCGAGAGAGTTCAACCTCGCCAATGAAATCACAATTCACCTCAATTCAATTTTTGCAACAGATTTCATTCAGATTCCTATACTTCATTTCTAGCGAAAATTTATGGAGCTTGGAGAAAACTAGAATACTAAAATCTTGTGTAAATACAGTTGTGCTGTTTCAAAGTAGTTTCACACCAGCATCTCTCATATTGTCAACCACAGCTTTAATCTTGCCATGATATTTCTGTTCTCTCTTCAAGAAGACAGAAACAGCCGGAATGTTTTTTACCAGCAAACGTTCCCCAAGAATCTTGCCAATTTTGGCAGCAGCTGCAACATCTCGAGTGATATCCATAGTTGGTCTCAAAACCTTTTCCTGTGAGCTAGCAGAAGCAGCTACTGTAGCTGTTGGGGCGTGGATGACTTGAGCGTGAACAAATTTGTTAGTGAAATGCATCTTAAGCACATAAGGCTTTAGAAACTCGGTGATTCTTGCAGCTCTAACTGGTGGCGGGATCACCATCTTTCCTGCAAATGAATTGTTATCCCAATACATTCTATGAGATTCAAGCATTAAGAATATGCAAAATATTTAAGTGTCAAAGCCTCGACTTTTACCATCACCATGGATCATCAAATATTATACATCAACCAATAGAGCATCATACAATCCAAAAAATGTGCATAATAACACGTTCATATATGCTGAAAGAAACACCAAACACCAGCTCAAGAACAAAACATACACCTCGAACGAAAATATTCCGTAATTTCTTATTATAGTGACCATCAATTCAAATTCTTATCAATATGACGCAAATATTCGATAAATTGTGACAAAAAAAAAAATTAAAGTCAATAACGATAATATTTAGAAAATGGTAATTAATTTTTCCCACATAAGCATAAAAATCCAACATCAAATTCGCTTAGACATTTTAACAAACACTTTGTGTGCATTACATAAAAACACATACATTTCTCCCTCACTTCACAACTATCATCCTCAACTAAAAACAACGCAATAATTAGCCAAAAAATCAACTTACTATGATTAGCCAAAAATTAACAATATCCAAACAAAGAAAATTACAAATCAATGTTAAGTATGATTAGTAAATTTTCATTTTCAAGTGGAGAAATTAGCAATCATCTAATCAAGCAACTAATTTGATAAAATTCGGGTTTAATTTCAAACAACAAAAGTCCAATATCAATCCGTGTAACCCTAGGTTAATTTATGACGACAGAAATAATTACTGATGGTAAAAATACAGAAAGAGGAGAAAAAAAAAAAGATAATTTAATTTTACCTGAGAGATGAAAATCTCAAGAGTGAGAAGCTGTGGATCGATGTCGAGAGCTTTTGAATTTGATAGCTATGGTGAAATTGCGACTCTGTTAGAGTTGAGCATGAAGTTGATGTAGAAATTAGATATTATTGTGGATCAATTTAGCCCGATTTTGATTATTTGGGCCGGCCCAAGGATAATTGTTTTGGGTAACACACTAAAACTTACTTACACAGTCATTCAAATTGTAAAATGTTTTGATTTTCCTTTTTATTCTCGGGTTCATTTGACAAGGTGCTAAATTGCTAACAACTTACTCCGCATTTACTTGAAGAAAGTGTTTTCCTTTCAATTTTAGGAAAAATTTTCATTAATGTGAAGAAAAAAAGGCCCAAGTTTTACATCTCAAATTTCAACCCAAATCAAATTGTGTAAAATGAGAACAAAAGAAAAATAAATAAACTACTTCCGGCCCAGAAAATGTACAATAAATAAATTTTTTATATCTTACAAAAAAAATACCTTTTTGTTGCACATTTTCTGGATGGTAGTATATTTTATCCAACCAAATACACCCTTATAGACTATTTAAAAAAAAAAAAAAATTCATGCAATGTATACAGTGTATTTTTTTTTTTTTTTTGAAAAAAGGTAATGTCTTTATATTTCGGAGGGACATAGGAAAGAAATGCATAACATATTACGTGTGCA
This sequence comes from Suaeda aralocaspica, assembly GCA_016808085.1. Classification (NCBI taxonomy): domain Eukaryota; kingdom Viridiplantae; phylum Streptophyta; class Magnoliopsida; order Caryophyllales; family Amaranthaceae; genus Suaeda; species Suaeda aralocaspica. Next base: position 479,442 of record PYUH01004041.1, on the reverse strand, counting down.
TGGTGTAATCAATGCTTTATATGGTTTAATGTTCCTCTTTTAACACCTTATATAAGAGATCGATTTGTATATGGTCATATATTCTTGTAACACAAGAATGAGTTTTTGTGTATATTTTTTATGAAGGAAATTCCGCAGTATTGCTAGACCACCCCAAAATGCATATTTTGCTTCATAAAATTTTTGTTACCACCTAAGCTAAAACATCCCAGGTGGTAGTAATGAATGGTACACCGACTTGAAGATGAAAGCTCCATAACTATGAAGAATTCATATGTTAATTTTCCACCACACTCACGACAGATTAATTACAATGTTACAGAGTGTTTTCCTTGCAAAATTAATTAGACTGAAAACTCAATCTCATCACCTCCATTCATTACCAACTATCATATATCCAAATGTATCATGCATGTTAGTGGAGATACGGATGTTGCTTCTATGGACAATTAAAAAAATGTCCACTGAAGTCAAGTATAGTCAAATTAAACGTATAAAATTCATTTAACTTACCATTTTTTAAAAACAAAATATATTTTAAAATACAAGTAAAATTACATATGCATTCGAAATCTGCAAAATTTCATATGTGTATGATATTGGCACAAATTTCCATTGAAATTTGTTGAAGGAGGCTATTGACAAGAATGAAGGTCATGTTTCTCATATAATGTATAAATGTATGACGTATTTAGTATAAAACAATTCTACAATTCTCTGTATTTAAACATGAAAATATATAATTATATATTGCATATACACCAAACAAAATCAATAAAATAAAATACAGTATACTACTTAAAATGCATCATACCACTGAATAGGTGTCATATTGTCATTAGTTTGACTTTGTATGACTTTAGTGGACAGTTTCTTAATTCTCCACATGCAGAAAAATTTTCAGTGGAGATACATAGACAAACATTGTATGTGGGCAACACCAATCACAATTGAATACCTCACTAACAAAAAAAGAGAGAAAATTGAAAATTTATTAAAGCTAAACCCTTTTATTATGCCCAATGACATACTGTTACCTCAAATTATTTATGGGATCTACATACAACACTTAGCTTATATGTGTAGCCTTTACACATGCATTAGGATAAGAAATATGTACTGGTATATCATTTTATTATTAATTAAGGATGTTTAAAGGCCCTAGAAATCTATGTGAGAATTGGTAATTACCAAGGAAGATTTGGTGCATAAATCTCATATATGAACCAAATTTTATGTGCCATAATTGTCTTTAAATTTACATTTTAATCACCCCATTCAAACAAAATCTTCATTCTCTCAAAAGAAAATCCTTATGATTTTTTCTACTTCCTCTATATCTCGAAGTAGAACTTGTAGCAATTACTCCATATTTGATTTGTACAATTTGTAGTACAAAAATTTGGTCACAAATATATTCAATTAGATAGGAATAAGTTCATAAAATTTGATACGACCCTAATAAGATCATAAATGGTATGATTTGATGTTTATAATGGAAAAAAATGATAGCCAAAGTTTTTTTAAAATTGACCAAAACAGTCAAAATGTAACAAACAAAACAAATCAAGGGAGTACTATAAAACCAAAGTGTCGCTCTTAAAATTTGTTGGTAAATCATCAGTGATGCACTATTAGATGAATAGAAGACACCCTTTAATTCTTGTACTGATAGTGACTGTTAATCGTCAATCATACACTGTAATTAGGTGAATAGAAGACACCCTTAAATTTTCTATTTCTAGTAGTGATGAGTTAATTAATTGCTGGATTAATTTGTAGCTTAGATAAAAGTAGCATTATTATTATTATTATTATTATTATTATTATTATTATTATTATTATTATTATTATTATTATTATTATTATTATTATTATTATTATTATTATTATTA
>PYUH01004041.1:359941-476620 GCA_016808085.1 Suaeda aralocaspica | reverse complement strand
ATTATTATTATTATTATTATTATTATTATTATTATTATTATTATTATTATTATTATTATTATTATTATTATTATTATTATTATTATTTCTCCAAGCATGTATGATTTAGTTGTGGAGTGCGAAGCTAAGAAAAGAGGAAATAAAAGCAAGGACCAAAAGAAGCCAAACAACAAATGTACCAAAATAAATAGATGAGGAATCAAATCTACCTAGGAACTCAACTTGCCTTGCCTAGAAGAAGCACAAAATTGGTCGACAACATGCAATTATAACCACATCTCCCAAATTTATCATAATCTTAGCTTTTCACACGCTACCTTCATTCCAGGCCCCCTTCCAAAATAAAAAGATTTTAGTGGAGTAAATGTCTTCAATTCCATGGTTTTTTGAATAACTCTAAGTTTTTACTTCTTTGCATGTCCAAACATTTAATAATAATACTGATCTTTTACCTTGTAGTCAATTTTTGTCATAAAACATTTGACGACTTTGGGAAAGTAATTTGCATATATGAAAATGCATTTGCCCATGCCTTCCCTAATTCAATTATGTAGTGTGTTACTCAGATCGATTTTTAACATGCAACAAATTAAAGGTGTATGCATGTAGCAAGTAATAATTTAAGTAATTAGCACCATGTTTATTTAGGCTAATTTTCAATTATGTTCATTTAATTTCCGTCATTGTATTTAGTGAATTTTGAGTCATTATATTATGTTTAGTTGTGTTCAATTACGTTTTTATGTTATATTTAACTGATCATTTCAACTCTTTTCAATCTTTTCTAACACATTTTCTTTTCCTAATGGGTCATGATCCATGCATTATCCGTAAAACACTATTCAAATGTCGTTGATTTTCCTTAAAAATAATGCTACTAGCCTATTAGGTTATATGTTTGAAAGTTGGGGCAAACATTTCAGGTATTCGAACGAATTAAACATAGACTTAATATTACTCGTTGCTTGTTAATGAATGACCTTATTAGACTTTACTAAAAGTTAGTGAATTACAAATCCTAATTGAAGTTGTAATTTATTGGATACAAAAATTAGAGCTTAACCTTACAATACTAATACAAGAAAACATTCTATCATAAACTAAAATAAGTTTCAATAAAGTTTATTTAGCAAGATTAGTTCGTTTCAATCAATTCAGTCGAGATGGAGATAAGTTACTTTCAACTCCGATCCTAATCCATATAATTATATGGATCGGAACATAGTAGCTTTATTAAAATCAATTTAAACTACTTAACAAATTTTGTGTGACAATGATGATGAAAAAGTGAGACATAGTGAGTGTAGTAGGGTTTAACCGTTAAGAATAATTAAGAAAAGCAATGTAGTAGACTAGTAGCCACTAGCTAGTACTCGTACAACACACACACACAAAAAAAAAAAAAAAAAAAAAAAACCNAAGTCCACACACGTACGCACCAAGGCAAATGTCAATTATGAGTCAAATCTACACACGCACACACACTCACTCAGTGAGTCATGCTCACCCTCATGCGCGCACATAGCAAGCTACCTACACTAACCTAACCTAACCTAAGTTAGACATGCAAATGGACAAATTTAGACTCTTTGAATTGACACTCGATCACTAGCTAGCTAATTCACTACATAGAATCACTACTACTCACTTTACTACTCCAATCTTTTGCATTTAATTTAAAGTTTGACACTCATATATGAGTGTTCATCACGCAAATATGTTACTCCCTTTACTTCACTCAAATATCATATCCCACATAAATTTAACCATTTTCATGCAACATTTCAAGCTAGGGTTCTTCATAGTATTTAATTTCACAATAATTAATTAACTTCTTGTCAATCTATCTAATCATACTACAACATGCATGCATATGCCATATAATAAATAATATTATATTAATATATTTTGCAATGAATAATTTGATATCGTAGCATTATATCATATTATGATATGATACGCCCTTTTAAAAGTTTGGTAATTTTTAGACTCTACCATTTTTTATTTTTATTTTACTTTTTCCTTTAATTTTTTAATTAAAAAAAAATACTACTTTATTGCTTCCTAACTTGTAGTACTTCGTATATAAATAGGGACTAGGGTACTCACATTTCCATACAAAAAATAACAAAGAAATAAAAACATAAATAACTAATTAAATAATTAAGATATATATCATTCATGCATCCATGAAGCAGTATATATATGTTTGTAGTTTTAATTTGGTTATGGTGATTTGTATTAGCGAGTGAGTGGCTCGTGCTGGAGAAGCAGGGCACGTGCAAGCTAAGCTTCATATATTCCCTTTGTATGTAGTTTTTATAAACATGCAATTTCATGAGCTTTAATTTGCACGTGGTCTTCTTCTCCAACATGAGTGTCTCACTCTTATGATCGAGCTTCAGTGTTCAATTCTTCTGCATGGGGGTAATTTCGGTAATTCTACTTTCTGTTTATTTCTATCTTGTTTATTTCTGTATATATTTGAAGTTTATGGATTTAACCAATTATAAGTTTGAATTATCTTGATTTATAACTAGACTTATTGCTACCTAGCCAATTATCTTTTATGTCGATTATAAATAACAATTTCTTGGTAACTAATTCAAGGTTCGGATATAATTTGTTTATGCATGATTTAGAATGAGTAATGATTTTTTTTTTAATCTAAGCAAGGTAAAGATTTTATTGCAAGGAATGATAGTACTTTTATTTTTGATGACAATGTATGTCTCATGTGTTATCATGTGCTTTGTTACGCAAATGGAGGATAACTCAGCTGGTTAGAGCCAATTAATTTCGGGATCGAATTTCACTACATGACTTCAATTCGTGGCTCCCTAGCACACCCAAAAATAAATAAATAAAATAAAATAAAATAAAAAAATCAAATCAAATCTTAGTTGATGTTCTTGTTGTGGGGTTGTAATAATGTTAAATGAGTACTCTGTATATATAATTGTTAATTGTTAATTGTTAATTGTATATAGTTATATAGTAGTTTGTGGTCGAATAAAAAAATACTTGTTATATTTAGTAGTCGATACCGCCATGTAACTTCGGTTAATCATTGGTTAATTGGTAACTATTGTAAACTGAGCCCTCGATCATTATTTAGCTTGTAAATTTGGGGTTTGTTGTAGATTCACATTCATTAATTAAAGTAATACCGTCATCATATCGTCTAACAAAATTAGTACGTTAACCGTAGTATATCATGAATGGTATAGGCAAGTTATGTTATTAGTGGTTTTCATTTTTTAACTTGGCAAAATGAAGACCTAAGGGCATGTTTACTTTAGCTGAAAATAGTTGAATTGAACTGATTGGAGCTGAACTGAATTATACTGGACAGTTTTAAGCTGAAGTAAATAGGCCCTAAATGATGTAGCTTTCATCAACAACAACTATACTCTATTGTTATAAGGATATATATATATATATATATAGCTTTAAGATAGATATATAGCAGGGAGCAATTATTAGTCATTTAGTTAGGGTTTATATATCTATTCTGATCTGAAAGATTTTTCTACCTTAATTAAATATAAGTATTTGCATGCATTGCGCTTACATTATACAGTACATACTCGTATAGTCGTATATACAAATATACAATTGTATTTTTGTAAGTTAAGCTAGGATCGGACATCAAAATCATATACATGCATATACTCCGTATATAGAATATCAATGTAGCAAGTGTTTTGGTCCATAGGGTATGTGAATCACTCAAGAGTTGAGCAACGTTTGTACTATGATTGGGGCATGCATGTGTTAATAGAAGGTAAAATTAATAAGTTACTTATCTGTTGAAACGAGATAGAAAACAGAAATTGCCGCATCGTGGTGGACCACTGTCCTAAAAGACGATTCCGCGCTACCCTGGTACAGTAGAAACAATGCGGTCGCCCTCTAGGATTTGCACGGCGCCGGAATCTATGTGCACTCACAGATACCGACTGGAACTCAAATTATTGCCCAAAACAGACTAAAAAAGTTTTGAAGTATTTTTGAAGAAGACAGAAGAAGGAATGTGGTTTTTGTTATATTTTGGGAAGAGAGTCCAACGGCCTAAAATAAATATATTAAATACTGAAAGGAATCCAACGGGCTGACCTTAATGGCATTGACTATGATTTAATAATTAACGGCTCAATTCATAAATATATGACTGTTGGAGAATGACTACCGAAAGCCCAACAGTCCGAAAGAGTAAATGTTGTAATAAAACAATATTCCAAAAACAATGAACGGATTTTCAGTAAAAAAGATAAAAGGCCCAAAGCCCAACCCATACACGCACACCGCGCATCGCATTCCCAAGACCCGGCCCGGTGCACGCGTGTGTAAAGTGCTAAGCCTAACAACCCACCTAGCACTAAAGCTTTTAGGATATTATAATATTATTACATATATAAACCCGAAAAACTCCTCATTTCTCTCCGATGTGGGATAGCACGATTTTTGATAAAACCTTTCATATTCTCTTATCTATTTTCACATTTAGAATTTCCAACAGCATGGTAGTAGCACTTCCATTTTACCGATCTTGGAGGTTTGATAATATTTAACAAAACTCCTACAACATCATGTATCACTTGAATCTTTATACAAAATAATGACCAATTTTTGTGCGACTAGTATAAAATAGGCTTTCTTATATAAAATATATATAATCTAACAATAATGCGAAATCTATATATGTGACTACGTAATTATTGCCATCTGATCCTAAATCGTCATATCTATATCCTCTAATTTTATATTTTAATTAGTGAATCAACAGGAATCCTTTGGATTTTTATATTAAAGAGACTATTTAAATTGAATAATTAAAATCCTAACAAGACAATGGTCATTCCAATCAATTTATGTAATACATTCAGAACAACCATATGCAAAAAACAATGTTTATACGACTTAAAATAAACCAAAAATTAGATTTAATCTAATGAAAAAGAAAAAAAGACTTTGTCTTTGATTGTATACTTGTATCTAATTGCAAGGTACAACCACTGGTCCATCCTATGCAATCCTGATGGATAGAATATTTTGATGAATATTATATGTCTATATTCATCAAAATATTATATCCCTATCATTAATCTACCAAAAGTAATTTCAATTCTAATACTCCCTCGGTACTTTTTTACTTGTTACATATTAATTTTTTTACACTATACATGTTACAACTTTGACTCAATTTGGTGCTTAATAAGTAAGGGAAAATATAATCATATGAGATCTTATTTGATTCGTCTCGATGTATATTTTTCAAATATATAATTTTTATAATTTCTTATTATACCAAACTCGAGATATTAATATTGTAAGTTGTGTTTTGAAAGATACGAAAAAAGTAAATGTAGCAATAAAAAAAAGGCGGACGTAGCATCACAATTCATCAAGTACGTGAAAACTTGCATACAATTGTAATACTCCCTTGCTAACTAGCTTTATATCTATGTACACTCCTCAATCCTCATACTACTTAAAAAAAACTTTCATGTGTTGTCATATTTATTTCCTTTTTTAGTATTTACACACTCTCAAAGTCTCAAACCCATTGAAGTATTTTATTCTATATCTTTCATCCAAAAAATGAAAAAAGAGAAAAATCTAAAGTGTGAGTTCATTTCGATCTTTGAAGGTGCATGTGAAATTTTTTTACACCAAAATCACAAAGCACAGTAAAAAAAAAAAAAAGGGATTGAAATTATGACAGTTGGAAAGGAAAAAACATAGAGTTGAGATTTTAACTGTCTGTAAATTCTGCAACATTTTACGTAAGATTGACGAGTTTTTTTGTTTGATTTTTGTTTTTTTATTTTGCAGTCAAAATAAGACAAAAATACTTTTGAGTTTTTTTTTTTTACTTGTTTTTCACAAAACAAAAAAAAAAAAAAGGAAAAGAAAGAGAAGTTTGAAAAATGTTCTGGATTTTGCCTAAGATAGCGGGGGACTTCTCAGTTGAGTCAGAGAAAGACTGAATACTCAATTTTCTCATTTTCTGTCTACCTTTTTAACCCCCCTCTAACAATGGATTCTTCCAATTTAAATTTAACCTTAAATGGAAATATTATCCGGAATTACTTATGTCACACTACACGTACTTGTGGAGTTGTGGCTTGGTATAGGATTAGATGAGAGTATTAAGTATAGAGTAATGACCTATTAAACGAGTTGATTGGATCAAATTAGATTGAAATAACTTTTAAGTTCGGGTTCATTACTTAATTATAGCTCAATTGAGTCAATTAAGAGGTGAATAATAGGTCATGGTTTTATCTCAAATTAAACCAATAAGTAGGTTGGAATTTGGGTACCGTTATGAATCTACTCTATTTTCATTTGGAAATTCAATAGCACTTTTCGACTTGTAACCTAAATGATATGTTTAGGGTATTGCTATTTGATAAAGGTACTTTGTTATTCGAGTGAGAAGTTTCTAATATTTTTATCAAAATTGCTAAAATATAATAATATAACTTTATTATCGAGTCATTTTCAGGTCTGATTTCCCGGGTTAAGCGAAGTCAATATTGTTAAATAAGATACATTAATGCACTAATGCATGTGTGCAAACACAAAATAATCACCATAAGATTACAACAATCCATCAATCTAATAAATTTGATTAAACCAACAAATAAAGTAGTGACACCCAAAAGCTTGATAACATTGTTAAAATTCCCATATGAATTGGTGTAATTAAATTAATGTAAAGAAGAAAGTTAAGAAGAGGAAGAAGATGAAAAGGAACCTTAAAAGACAAGCAATGGTGTAAAGAAGACAGGAAAAACAAGGTGACAGAGAAAAAGTTACAGTAAAAGGGGAAATAATGGAATCAGAAGAAGCTAGTACAAAGAGAATAAATCTCCCAAGGACAAACAGGTCGATCGTTGAACACGCAATGCACACTTTTCTAAGACTTACTTGTTACACCAGGGACACCAAGACTGAGTTTATGTAACTTGTGTAGATTTGTACCCAAAATGAAGAAAATCATACATTGACAATGATAGTTGTCCCACGGAGTATATTGAATTGCATGCATGCTTTAGGTTACGAGATCGAGATCGAATTTAGGGTGTTAAAACGGATTTTATTTGAATTGTATTGGACTGAAAATAAACTTTACAAAAATAAAGTATTACCCTAACAGCTACCCACAAAAAATGTCAAGTGGCCCAAGTTCGTGTTAAATGAACATCTAATCACTCAAGTTTATTTTATTGACCATGAAAAAATGAACTAATTAATGAGGATAGGATGTCAAAACATTATTCTTTAAAATAATGAATATTCACATGACAAATTACAAATTGATCAATTGAATATCAAGAGTTAATTTGTGTTTTTCATTGATTAGCTTGTGATACTTTTTGAGGAAATACTAGTTTCTCAATTGATATGTTTACCACATATTAATGTCTATTTAAATAACATCACCTTGTGAAATTACTAAAATGGGTATGGAACAAACAAATAAATATACAACCCACAAACGTGTTTTTATTTACCAAATTGTCAATTGATATGCTAAGAAATAGATATACAACTCTCAAACTTGTTTTTATTTACCAAAATGTCACTTGATATCAAGTGATAAATTAGACAACCCTTTTTTTTAAGGAGTACTTTTTCAAACCAAATTCAAAATAACAAATTAAAGTAAGGGTATATTGATTCAATACAAGATAAGTAATAAATATATGTTCTTTAACATTCAATTTTATGAAATGAATATTTTGTTAATAAGTTGAACATTAGGTATTACTTTATGGTTTGGAGTTGAGAAGCCATTCACTTGGTGAAACTAAATTAAAGGAGATATATAAACATTAGTATTGAAATATAAATGCGCAATCACAAGATTAAAAGTAAATTAAATTTATTACACTTATAAAGTTAAAACTTGAGAGTGTAAAGTAAAAATAAGCACACAAAAAAAACTAGCAAGACCTTTTGAGCCTTAATTCCAACATCTAATTCAACTTAAAACTCAATGTTCAATAATTTCAGGAACATCAACAGGATATCTATTTATCCTATCAGTCCATGCATTGGACAAATCTTTACTCACTTCCTTAGATATACACTTCCAAACAGCACTATTACACTTAAATCCACTACCAAAACACAATTGAAAAACCTTATCACCCTTTTTAACTCTGCCTTTAGCTTCAAGGTAGCATAAAGAGTACCATGTTGAGGAGGAAGATGTGTTCCCATACCTATATAATGTCATTTTAGACGCCTCCACGTCCCTGTCACTCAAACTTAGCCTCTCCTTTATCGCGTCAATCACTGCCTTCCCACCCGCGTGGATACAAAAATGATCGAATGCCTTTCTAAAATTTGGGACGTAGGGGGCTTGTTTCTTTTTGTTGTTTGGCCTTAGCTTCTTCCCTAGGAAATTCAAGGCAAATCGGATTTGCTCCGAGTAGGGTAACACCAGAGGCCCTAGGATAGTCAAGTTGGTTTTTAATGCTTCCCCTGCGACATGGACTACCGTTCTTGAGAGGGACACCCCTACGTTTCCCTCCTCATCAGCTTTCTGGAATACGCACCTAAGACAATTAATAAGATGCAATAAGGTCATCATATCGAAGTAACCGAACTAAAAAATTAATGAACTACAAAGGAACATGGAAAATGTTGAACATTAAAATTATAAAGTTGAACATGGACAATGTTAATGCAATATATTTGAAAGATACATACGAATAAGCATCATCCTTGGCACCAAGATGGGTTCGAACAATGTGTTGGAGCTCATACTTAGCAACTTCTCTGTCACATTTACGATTAGAGAGCAAAATGCCGGCACCCCCCATCCGAAACAAGCAATTAGCAAGGAGCATAGACTTATGTTTCCCTTGGTAAACATTAGAGACTATGGTCTCAGTGCTCAGCACCAAAGCCAAGGAGTTTTTATGAACTTTTAGCATGTCCTTTGCCAAGCTAATCGCGAGTATGCCAGCACTGCACCCCATTCCTGAGAGATGAAAGCTCCTCACATTGCTTCTAAATCCAAATTTGTTTATAACTAAAGCAGCTAATGAGGGTGTAGGGCAATTTATGCTGCAATTTGTTACAAGAATATCAATGCTTTTTGGGTTAATCTTGTGTTTTGTAAGCAGCTTTTCAGTGACTGTGAAGAGTACATGTTGAACTTCTACCATGGCTCGCTTAAGAGAACTATCAGACGGAATGACATCCATTCCTTCTGACGAGTAAGTCTCGTTACCAATGCCTGACCTTAGGATTACTTTCTTCTCAAACTCATTTACTTCCGATGTATTGAATTGTTGTTCTCGTAGTACCGAATGTTCTATGAAAGCACCTACAGAGATCCGATGGTATTCCGGAGCTTGGAAACAGGAGAAATCAACAAGGTAGATGGGAGCACGCCTTCGAGTAATTTGTATGAAGGTAAGGATCAGAAGAAAAGCAATCATGAACTTGAGGTGGGAATATGAATCAAGTACTTCAATGATGTAGGAGCAGTATTTGTAGTAATCTTGATCAAACAGGAATAGTGACTCCATCTTTCGAAATACTCTGTGAATTTGAATCATTTTTCTTTGTGGAGACGATTTTGAAATTATTGATTTATACTAGTTAGACTTTAGAGAATTGAAGCTTGAATACAAGCATGGCTGTGTTCAAGCACAACAAACGGAAGAATTTAAGAACTCATGCAACTTACATTTGTATAGTAGTACAAGAGTTCTATGCGTATGTGCAACACAAAGTAGGGACTATATGTTAGAAACTAATACATAATTAATTTCAAACTGAAACGTACCATTTCAATACAGTTTCCCATTACTTGACAAGAACACAAAAAATGATCCCATAAATTTTCCCGTTTCCACCCAAAAATAGATCCCAACTCCAAAAGGATCAGTTGAACTTGATGTAGAAGCTGTATCGCTGAAATATGACTTAAAAATTAAATTGACTCAAACTGAAATACTACGTAAATGACTTTTTCCCTGTCTACACTGGTTAACTTAACTATATACCATACTTGAGCAACTTATGACTTAGCTTACCTAGACAATGTCAGATATCAGCCTATCAACAAAAATCCCCTGTAGGTGAAGCATGGGATCAAACATCAGAACGATATGGAAGTATTGCTGTAGAATAACAATACAGTTTTGTATTCAAACACAATCATAAAGCATACTAGTGTGGATTAAGAACCTTGGAGTATAATTAAGGCTAAATATGTAACCAAATTCTCGAACAATTAAAAAAAGTACAAAGTATATGCTAATTAATTAGTTTAATCAGGATAGTGACTTAAGCAAGAGATCGATAGTATTTTGAAAGATCAAACCATCATGCCATGATCCTATATGCCTGTTGAGTTGGGATTGAGTCCGTCCCAAATTATGTAGGCATCAGGATTAGCAAAAACTCGAGTTCCTTTAGCTCCACACATTCAAGTAGGTTTATAACTGAACTGTCCTCTAACTCCACATGTTAGATTTGCTGTTGAACCCTGGAAAAAATCTAAGAACATTTTTGTGCAGAGTACGTAGTTAAAAGATACGAAGGTAAAACATAAACTTACCAAAATGAAAACCATGTTGCAGAAGCCCGCAAAAAAGAATTGTAATAATCACCATAGACAATGGTTATGTTCTTATAATCTTGCCTCAGCAATTGCAGCCTCTTTTTCAGCTCGTCATTGTGATAGAGTGACAAGTTGACGTTCAACAACCACTTTTTTCTAAAGGTTTCAGAGAGATTTGCTCTGCGTGCTGTGAAATAGGCAGGGAAATGGACCAAAGGAAAGATCCCTAGAACAATTATCTCAGTGCAGTGGCACCAACTTGGATGATCTTCTAAACATTATCTAAAAAATGATGATACTAATTAGTTCTTTTAAAAGCATACAATTACTGGTCATAATAAGTTGATAGTCCTTTTAAAAGCTTACAATTAGATGAAAGCAAGATAGAGTTCAATGCTTCGAGAACTTGCTTTGGTACCTTCAATAATTAAACGCTTGAACAACATCAAAAACATTGGATTGAACTTTGAAGGTGCATATATGTTAGAGAAAAATAAATATGACAGATAAGTCAGATCTTTACCCAAGGAATCGACCATTTGAGCATCTGTCATAGACTGGTTAAAGAAGGATTCACTATAAGGGAACCGAGCAAAGGCTGACGCAGCTCCGTTCAGTGACTCGATTATCAAGTTTCCTGTATGAGATAGGGAGTCACCGAGCTGATAAGCCGATGTGAGATTGTATCTTCCCAGATCAGCTGCAGGAAGAGAATCAGAGCCTTTGGCATTGCATAGGAGAGGAAATACAAAGCTCACATATGAGAAGAGCATTGTAACAGATGTTTGGCTCTAACCTTTTGCAGGATGAGAGATTTCATACTCATACTTTATAAGTTAACCATGTAATTTCTAATGTAAGTAATCAGTAACAAAGAGGGGAGAATAAAGGGATAGAACAGAAAAGAAAGTGAAAACTACACTTTTAACATCCTTTTGGTAAAAATTATGCTAAGATTGATCAATAACAATGATTTATTACTTATTCTAATGCTAAGATCCTCTTCTGACTGAAAATGGTCTTTTTAAAGAAACCAAAATGCTGCAGTCAATATTTACAGAAAGCTCATGCACAGGCAAGCAACTTTGACAGTTGATTCACATGATACAAATACATTTGAACCTATATTATAGATTTTAACAGTTGAATTCATATTTATACAAATGCATTTGAACCAAATTAAAATCATAGGTGAACCTAGTAAAATACAAAGTTACTGCATTAGCTCATAGAATTATTTTACCAATGGACTTGTGACTTCATACTCCCAAAAAGTAAAGGTTTGAAAAGCCTTGAACAAAAGAGTAGACATAAGAGGAGTATCCATCAGATATATTGGACAAATGGGAAAACATAACAAAGGCGACGAATATATCACATCTATTCTCAAGACCCGTAAAAGGGTGGAGAAATTTAAACTTTCACCAAAATTGGATTATTATCAATGTCATGTTACAGAGCCTGACCAACAACTTGTAGAATTGTATATACCCTGCAGGAGTAAGGAAAGGAAAAATATAACAAATACAACCTACTGAGTACACAAAGGGCAGATATTTAGCGCCCCATATGTACAACAACTTTGGTTCACTTTGAACTTTTGATTTGTTTAAAGATCACAGAAGATCATCTCCACTTAATTTTTGTGCGAGCTATCTAAAGGGACAAGCTTTGCATATTGATCTTCCTTAGATTGGGATGCTTTGTGGTCGTAGTATTCAACTGCTGCAGCTCCAGCTAAGGCAGCCAATGTAAGAGCTTGAGCGTGCAACCTACACAAACAGAGCAACAAGTATGAATATCAAACATCTACATTAAACAGAGCAAGAAGCATAAATCAGGATTGTGCCTCTTTCTTGCAAGAATGCAGAAACTGCAGTACAGTACTAGTAAAGTAGTATCCATACTTCATAAATCTCCAAAGACATGAACTAACACTAACACGAAACTAGGACCTTTCAAAATTTACATGTAGAACGTAGCAACTAAACATCTATAACATATAATCCAGCAAAATATGCCGTCTTTCAAGTTCAAAACAATAAATTGCCAATTTTCTTGACATCATACTTCTCTTGGAAGGAAATAAATTCTAATTAGAATCACTATGTCGATGCATCACCAGCATCACATAATTCACATGAATCACATCTACCGTTTCATGTCAAGTAGTCATGTACTTGAGTAATTCAGCTATTCAAGCACAAATGTTCCAAGTAATCCAAAGAGAGATTGTCTAGAAAACCTGGGTTTGAGACTTGGTAGCTCTATAACTAAAGCCAGTGAAACATATGTACTCCATATTCTCTCTAAGTTGCCGGAATAACATTATCAATACTTATAATGTCAACTCCTGTCAAATTACTACATGACTTTATTTTTTAAAATCAACAATTACTAAAACCAAACAATAAGAGAATTTGACATGAAACTAATAGAATTGCATGCAATTGATGCAAAGATGATTTTCTTAATATGTAGAGCTAACAGAAGCTTTAGGAGCGAGGTGCTACAAGCAATACAAATACTTTTCCCAAACTAAGTAAACAATCACAATTGCAATTTCACCACTCTTGGGAGAAGGATATGAACCTCCCAATAATTCAACATTCTAATATTCCATACCTACCTAAAAATTCCGCCCCACACATAATTTTAAAGATTTGGAGCTTAAGGTTTGCCAAAGCATTCAAGTTAAATCAATTATCCTAATTCAAAATTGCACTTAAAAAGCTAAACCCCAACACAATTCAGCCAATAAAACAGTGACATAAGCCTAAATCATCTTACAAAAACCAAAATTAACCTAATCTCTAATTGAAAACAAATTAAAAAAAAAAAAACCGAAACTTTAAAAAAAAAAACAAATAAATAAATAAACAAACCTAGCATGAATGAGCCTAACACTGGTTTTCATCTGAGGACGAGACCAATTATAAGCAATAGATCCTGCGATTCCACTCAACCATAAAGTCCCTAATTTTTCACACGGAAAAAAAAAATTAATCAAAAATTCGAAAATTATCAATAAAAAATTGGAAACATAAAAGAGGGAAAAATACCGACAGTACGAAGCTTGTGTTGAATGACCCATTCTCTAGCAGATTCAATGGTGGTCTTAGATTCCGCCATTAAAGAAGATTGAGAGAGAAAGTAGAGATGAATTGGAAGAAAGAAAAATAAGCGGTGAGATATTTTAATTGAAGTTGGGGAAAGATGTATAGAAAGATGGTTGATTATATAGAAAGAGAATAAGTAAAGCGGGAAGGTAGGCGGTGGAGAGGAGAGAGAGGAAAAAAAGAAGCAGAAGTTAACAAGTTGAATACTGCCTTCCTTTTCGGTTCAACAAAGACTTCAAAACCCGCGGCGGTACACCTTTTCTGTTGCTATACGGTCTACCTATGTTAACAATCAATATTGTATATAATCGGTGTATAGTAAAATTAATATACAACTGCTAATTCAAACTATTTTTAATTTTTAATATTATTCATATTTAATTGAAAATTTTGTAACAAATTTTTCTTCTATATGTCATAAATAATAAGGTATATTAATTACTCCCTTCATTTTTTATTACTTGCTGTCTACTAACGTCTATCACTGTTTTTATGTTTGTACTTTAATTTTCTTTAATATAGTTATGTGGATCTTGTTTTCATCTTATCCAACCATGTAATTTTTTGTAATATTTACAAGTTTGTAGCTCGAGATATAAATATTTTAAGTTGGGTTACGAGAGATGTGAAGAATCAAATGTAGCAAGTAAAAAAAACATTTAGAGTATTAAAATTGAGTTTGTCAGCATTAGAATGTAAATAAATGCATAGTAACTTGAACTGATTTTAAGGTAACTGACACTTAAAAAAGTGTAACTCAAACTTAATTAAGTATAACTTGAGCTAATTTTATGGTAACTGGAACGCGAAAAAATATAACTTTAACCCCGTTGTGCAGTGATTACTGTACATCGAATGTATATAAATTTTTGTCTTTTTTATTTTTTATGAAAAAATTGATTTTCAAAAGGCTACTCCATAAAATAATATGTTTGGCCAAATACAAGTAGCCACAAAAGGGAAATTATAAATTTATTAGTGAGATGAATTTATCATTCACGAATGGCTAAAATCCGAGATAACTTATCTAAGTGATAAATTAAAATTCATCGACAAAAAAAAAAATCTTTATGTATTCGGACGGTAAAAATAGGTTTAGATTATCAAAAGTAGGTTCAGTTAAAATCAATAAAAATAAGTTTAGTCTGGCAAAAAATAAATTCAGTTCGTATGCCCAATTAAGTAAAAATAAGTTAAAAAGGACAAGACTTTATTAATATATTTTTTAAATAATTGTCAATTAATATAAAAGTCAATTCAAAACAATAGACTAAATTTGACTATTGAAATCGCTATAGCCTAAGAACTCTAACAACTAACAATAAAGAGTTAGTTGATTGCGAGATAAGGCTTGAAATCCAACATGGAACATGGCTTCGAAACGAATTGCAACCAAACAAATCATCAAAGTTAAGCTTGAAATCCAAGATGGGACATGGCTTCAAGGCTGGAGTTCGAAAAGAGGGTAGAAATGCAAGAATTAATCAATCAGAGTCTTAATATCAAAATTGGACTTGGTTGTAGAAGTACAAGAAAATCCTTTAATTTTTTTTTTTAATATATCAAGTATGAAGTATATGAAAAAACAATAAGCAATTTGGATTTTGTACCGAGGATGCATTATAAATATAAATAAATAAATAAATAAATAAATATATATATATATATATATATATATATATATAAATATATGTATATATATATAAATTAAGAATTACTCCATATATTGTTATCTATATCGTCTAATCAAACTGTAATTTGGTCTAATGTGACCTATAACTAATCTTCTGCAAGACCATCTTACATCAGAACCTCAACTAATTGTAGATTTCCTTTACTTATTGTATTAACTATTTTAATCAATATATTTTTTTACTGATTAATTAGCAGTTTTACCAAATGAGACCGTCTTATAGCTG
The DNA here is from genome assembly GCA_016808085.1 of Suaeda aralocaspica. Lineage (NCBI taxonomy): Eukaryota > Viridiplantae > Streptophyta > Magnoliopsida > Caryophyllales > Amaranthaceae > Suaeda > Suaeda aralocaspica. The sequence goes on along the minus strand of PYUH01004041.1, from coordinate 460,985 downwards.
AATTAACTAAAGTTTGAATACATGTATATTTAAATTTGACATAGTATCATGGGAAGAACAACTTTGTGCATAGTGTAGTGACCCAAGTGATAACAAGTTAACACATGATGAAGGGAATGAGAACAAATGCGTGAAATACATAAGCAATACTAATTATCTATACTAATAATTAAAGTAAAGACCATTTAAACCAAAAGTTATTATGTGTTAATTTCTCATTAAAAAAATTTCCGCCCAAACCTTTTCCAGTATCTTCTTATTGAAGTTTTTATAAGTACTACAAAAACCATAAAATTATTTAGTTAGCTTGCTTATTCATTACTAAACTAAACTAAAATAGTAAAATAAAATCTAATAAAACAAACTACTAAACTAAATTATTAAAATAAATTCTCTTAAAATACTTTTTCTCAAATCAAATACTTTTTGAATTATTTTTGATACAATAATCATTAAAATTAATTCATTTAAAATGTTATTCAAATTATGCACTATTAACAAATTACATTTCATTTAATATAATAATCATTAAAATTACATTTCATTCAGAAAAAAAAAATACAATAATCATTAAAATTGCATTTCATTTTAAAAAAGCATACTCGATATTATATAAATATTTTTCATCTAAATCGTTCAACACACGAGTATTGATCTAGTTTGGAATAATTAAGTGTTGTATAATATAGGGGGTCTCAAGTTGCTTCCAATATTTAAAGTCTATCAACAGATTCAACACTAATTAGCTTTTGCAGTTACGGCTGTACAGAGGATGGTCTGGACCGCACCAAACCGTATTTCTGTTGTCTGGTCTGGTCTGCTGTCTAAAATTTATGGTCTGTTTTTTTTAAAGTTAGACTGTAATTTTTGCGGTCTGGTCTGAATTTTTATTATTTTTTAGACCAGACCAGACCGTAAACCGTAAATAATTATGGTTTGCGGTTTTATCGGCATTGGACTAATTTTCTATTTATTTTAGTTTTAAAGACAAATTTTATGTTGTAATATTTGTGGTATTGCAAATATGCAACCTTTTAAATTTGTAACTTTGTATGGTTTTCCATTTTATGAATGATTGAAGGATGTTATATTGTCATTTACTCATTTTCTGTTGTGGACTTGCACTTGCTTGTATAAGTAAACTTATCGTTTGTTGTGTATTGGCATTTCGCTCTTATAAAGTTATGCTTCATAAAATCTTTAAGGAATTGCGGTTTAACCGTAAACCGCACTAGACTAGACCGTTTAAAAAATTGTGATCTCGTCTGGTCTAAAATACGGTTTGGTCTGGTCTGGAAAACAGGTCTAGTTTGGATCTCAGACTGCACTAAACCGGACCGTGTGCACCCCTATTTGCAGTTTACAAATTTCAAATATTTGAGTTCCATAATTATGCTACAACGAAATTACTTATGGAGCTAGACTTGAACCCATAACTTCTTACAAATCAAATTCAAGTATTACCATCTCAACTAACGTTTAATGGTGATTTAAATGTCTACATAGTATTATACGTAGTATATTCTTTTTACTCATTAATTAAATGAGAGTTTGGTGTTTTTATTTTTTTTTAATTTTCACAGGACTACAAAATAAATGTACACATTATGTTTAAAAAGAGTAAAACCCGAGGTAACGCCCGGACCACTATGCTAGTTTAATATCGAAAACCTAAAAGATTGGCATCAAATCTCAGAGCCATAGAATTTGAATTTAACATCAAACATTTAATTAAATTCGACTAATTGTGTAAACTACCCACAATTAATTAAGAGCAATAAAATAACGCTTAGGTGAATAGATGTAAATTTTGCCCCATAAATCATATCCAAATTTATACACGGAACTGTTATTTACATCTCAAATTGATTAGTGACGTTCACATTTCGTGCATATATTTCCTATATTACCCCCTTACCATACTTCATTTTTTTATATAAAGTAAACACCACAACCACCACCGTCCATCCTACCACCACAACCGCACCGCTACACCACTCAACAACATTACCACCCAACAAGCCACCACTACCACCCTCTAATATTTATTAAAAAGAATTAATAACCACCACCAATCCCTACCCAAACCACCACCTTTGCACCATTGCCCCTGTCAACCGCAGGTTGCAACGCCTAGCCCAGATGGTGGTGCCATGTGGCTGCGTCCAAGCAAGGCGCACCATGGTGTCCATAATTTATTTTTTAAAAAAAGATTTATTATTCACTAACCCCTACCACCCTCACCCCTACCACCAATCGACCACCACTTCTCCTACCACCACTTGCCACTACCACCATGACTCACCACCACATGGTTTTAATTTTAATTTTTTTTTAATTTTTAATCGGTGGTGGTTTAATTGTTGAACCACCAATCAACCACCACCGCCCTACCACCAGTTGCAAGCTCACCCCCAGTTGACCACCACTCACCTCCCACAAGCGGATCCAAAATCTTGACATTGGGTGGTCCGAAACTTCAAAAACTAAGGCTCAAACATATATTGATCATCCACTGTGTTTTTCTTTTTGAAAAAATAATAAAGGAAAAAAGGAATAAAACTTAGAAAAAATTTCATTGAAATATAATTCATTAGATAAACCTAGTATAGGTATCATATCCCTCACTTTTACTTCCAATGAAATATAAACCAATTGAGCTATCTTTAGTTATAGGTTTAGTTTGTCATAAATATTATTTAAATATTTAAATGGTTTCGGATCGTTGGGTGGGCCAAGGCCCAGCTGCCCAGGCGAGCCTCTCTGGATCCGCCACTGCTTCCTTTGGTTGGTTTTTAAATTTTTTTAAATTGGTTGTGGTTCGTATTTATTCACTCATCCAACGCCCCTTCTACCAGTCACACGCTCACCATTAGTCGACCACCTTCACTGACAATACGGATATTGAAAACGGCTAATCTGAAAAATATTGTTAACGGGTACCGTAAATTATAACATGAAGAATTGGATTCGTCCCCAAAACGGGGACGAATCGGGTTCGAGGACAGCTACCCATTAAAAGTAACCATGCTACATAGTTGACAACTCACCACCACCACCGAATTTTTAAATTATTAGTTAACGCGAAATTAAAAAAAAATAATGATGACATTAGTGCTTGGGTAGGGTGCAACCACCATGGCACCTACACCCGTCTCACCATTATTTTCTTAAAATTTAAGAGGGTGGTGGTGGGTCAGTGGGCGGTGACGGGGTAGTAACAAAAGAGATGACCGTAATTACGAATACACATTGGTGGTTGTGGGTAGAATGGTTGAATTAAACCAAAGACCTTAAGATGCACACACGTGGAGGGTACGGTTAAAGACAAGTTTAACCAAAGATCCAATCTATGGCTCATAATTAAAGCGTGTACTCGAATAAAGCATCGAACCTTAGTCCTTTCGAACTTTCTTATATATATATATATTTATACACTCCTTTTTCTTTCTCTCTCCTAATTTTTTTTTTCCAGAGACTTCTAAATTCTCAGGTATGTCTTCTTCTTGTTCTTTTCTGTTTTTGCAGTTTCTTTCAATTTTTATATTTTATTTAGATTTTTGATCAAAAATTTACATCCCGAATTATACTACGGACAACTAGTTAAGTTAGTTAATTTCAAATTATTCTTTTTCTTTTGCTTTCGAATTTAATTTTTCTGATCTTTAATTTTGATTCGATTTTCATGTTTATATGATGATTTTATTGTAATAACCTTTGTCTTTGAATATAGAATTATACCAGGAAAATGTTTTTTTTTTTTTTTTTTTTTAAATCGTTGGGTTATTATTATTATTATGAATTATCTATAGTTTTGTTTTGTAGAATTTGTGATGATGTAAATGAATTATAGCAAATTTCCCCTCCTAAATTGAGCACAGAAAACAGATTACGGAGTATATTAATTATTTTGTTTTGAAAAAGATAAACAAAGATGAACGTAGTATTAATTCTGAATGATCAATCAAAATTTCTTTTACCCCAAATCTGAAACAATGAGGAAATTTTAAGTGGTTAAATTTGATACTTTCTTTTCGTTTAACTCTATTATTTAATTTCAGTTTTACACGTGCAAATTTATGTGTTTAATTTTGGTATTTGTAAAAATTATAAAAAAGTTGATATTACTTGCTGATAAAGTGTAGATTTGATTTGTAGTCTGTAGATAGTGCTAAATGTGAAAATGTAAAGAATACATTGAAACATATGAGACTATATATACCACGTGTATAAAATGATATAGGTGGAATTTGTTTTACCCATATGTTCTTGTTGTTGATAATTTCCATCTTTGTTTTGTTTTGTTTTGTTTGTGTAGATTTTAACGGTTGAAAAAATTTTCGGCAATAGTTGAACAAAATGACGAAACGTATATATCGTACTATCTACGTTGGTAACCTCCCTGGTGATATTCGTGAGAGAGAAGTGGAGGATCTCTTTTACAAGGTTGGTTTTCATTATATTTTATGCCATTTCTTGGTGAATTATTGGATTTCCACTCCAAAGCATGTAACAAATTTGTTGTTTTCTATTTTTGGGAGTGACGGAAAGTTGATCGTCTTTGTTATTGAATGTTTTAATAAATGTCCTTAAATTGAGAAATTTGAATTAACTATCCTGAGTTTAATAGTTTTGTTGTTGTATATTTTACAACCTGCCAACTATGAGGCTAGGACTTTTATTGCCACCAACTATGCTTGGCCTTAGTCTTTTGGCTGGAATGTGTTTGAGTTGAAATACATTAGGGTATGTGTGTTTTGCATTATAATCTATTCATAGGATGCTCAACTTATGGTTAGATGTTTATTCACCAATCAAATTGTGGAGAACCATCGGCTATGAGGATGTTGAATTGAATAAGCAATTTAAGTTTCATATTTCACTATTTTGTATGTCTTAATTTATTTTACTCAAGCCTCAGGTACCAACATTGCGATGAGTTCAAGTGTCTCATTATGTTTTTTGNTTGTTTTGTAGAATTTGTGATGATGTAAATGAATTATAGCAAATTTCCCCTCCTAAATTGAGCACAGAAAACAGATTACGGAGTATATTAATTATTTTGTTTTGAAAAAGATAAACAAAGATGAACGTAGTATTAATTCTGAATGATCAATCAAAATTTCTTTTACCCCAAATCTGAAACAATGAGGAAATTTTAAGTGGTTAAATTTGATACTTTCTTTTCGTTTAACTCTATTATTTAATTTCAGTTTTACACGTGCAAATTTATGTGTTTAATTTTGGTATTTGTAAAAATTATAAAAAAGTTGATATTACTTGCTGATAAAGTGTAGATTTGATTTGTAGTCTGTAGATAGTGCTAAATGTGAAAATGTAAAGAATACATTGAAACATATGAGACTATATATACCACGTGTATAAAATGATATAGGTGGAATTTGTTTTACCCATATGTTCTTGTTGTTGATAATTTCCATCTTTGTTTTGTTTTGTTTTGTTTGTGTAGATTTTAACGGTTGAAAAAATTTTCGGCAATAGTTGAACAAAATGACGAAACGTATATATCGTACTATCTACGTTGGTAACCTCCCTGGTGATATTCGTGAGAGAGAAGTGGAGGATCTCTTTTACAAGGTTGGTTTTCATTATATTTTATGCCATTTCTTGGTGAATTATTGGATTTCCACTCCAAAGCATGTAACAAATTTGTTGTTTTCTATTTTTGGGAGTGACGGAAAGTTGATCGTCTTTGTTATTGAATGTTTTAATAAATGTCCTTAAATTGAGAAATTTGAATTAACTATCCTGAGTTTAATAGTTTTGTTGTTGTATATTTTACAACCTGCCAACTATGAGGCTAGGACTTTTATTGCCACCAACTATGCTTGGCCTTAGTCTTTTGGCTGGAATGTGTTTGAGTTGAAATACATTAGGGTATGTGTGTTTTGCATTATAATCTATTCATAGGATGCTCAACTTATGGTTAGATGTTTATTCACCAATCAAATTGTGGAGAACCATCGGCTATGAGGATGTTGAATTGAATAAGCAATTTAAGTTTCATATTTCACTATTTTGTATGTCTTAATTTATTTTACTCAAGCCTCAGGTACCAACATTGCGATGAGTTCAAGTGTCTCATTATGTTTTTTGAGAAAATTTCCATGATTTTGGCTCCAAAAAAAGTATCTTAATTTTCATACACATGTTAAGTGTCGAGAATTTGAAGTGAGCACCTAAGGCGAATTGAAGTTATGAAGAGTTTAAGCAATATAAGTACTAGAATTAGTATTTCGTAACGGGTGAAGTATTCAACTCCAAATAGATTGATAATTATAAAGGTGTTCTAATTAAGAATAATGTATGTGGTTTGTGAATCCCCAATATAAAGTTGTAGGTTTCCTTGAAACGTGAGTCTAATCCATTATAGGTAAATAAAGAATGGGAATAGGCGGAATAAAGGATAAATTATGGGAAGGATCAAGGTGGAATATTACATGTTTGGATGTTACGTGTAAAACTTGTGGGTTTTGTTGTTATTGGCCACCTTCATATCAATATTAATATTAAGACAGGGTATTTGTGGAAGGAGTGAATTTTAAGGATTTGAGTATACATTTTATGCCTCTTTGCTATCTAGGATTACTTGTATTATTTAATCTGTGATTATGTGTCGTATTTACTTTTCATCGGTTTTCAGACCTAGTTTGTGGAGAACGTGGGAAAGTGAGCTCCATACTGGGTAAGATATGTGGATGTTATATACTTATATGTGTAAAACTTGTGGGTTGTATGATTATTTGGACCCTCGATATTAGTCTAAGGTATGTGTTACTTGTATGGACGGAGTAAATTTTGAGGATTTGAGTTTTCTTTTCATGCCTCCTTGCTATATAGGATTTGTTTTGTATAATCTGTGATTATTTATCGTTTTACTTTTCAGACCTAGTTTGTGGAGGAATTGGGAAAATGAGCTGCATAGTGGGGATGCAGTTGAGGAAACTCAGGTACAATTAATTTAGGGAAAAATTAAGTGGATGGTGGGCTAGTTTTTTGTATTTGAACCTATTTTGATGATAATATTTTGTTCTTTTTACTTTTTAATTTAGAGAGATAGAGACTAAATTTGATGGAGCATAAATACTCATAACTTCTGCAAAACTTGCATGGTTCCCTTTCAATTTTGGCTATGAATAAATAAATATGCTTAGCGCACCATTAAATATACAGTTTTTTTACGGGGTACCCTTGAACATTTTTCGATTCTACGAGGTACCCTCTTGGTTTCAGAAATCCACGGGGTACCCCTAAACGTTTGCCAAAATTCACGAAGTACCCTTAATTGCTAACGATGTTAGAGTTTCCGTTAACTTTCCTAATGCCTATTTTCTGTTACTTCCCTAATTTTGCTTCTTCATCTTCATCATCATCAAATTATAAACCCCAAATCTAAAAAATCTCTCACTTTCTCTCCTCATTTCCGACCCTTTATCTCCTTAAACTCCAAAATCTCATTTCAATCTCATTAATCGATATTTATCTTCCTTCGACAACAACGATAACTTTAGTACTCATGAAGTAGTTTTGTCTCAAAATGATAAATTTTGTGAAAAATTCAAACTTCGTGGGTAGCTATGTCATAAGATATCTCTAATAATGGTAAACCTTTATTTATGGAAGTTAGGTGATGAAGAGAATGTTAAGGATTTGTTTGAGATTGAGATTTTTGATGGTGAGGGAAAGTTGAAAGAAGACCGCATTCTCCGATTGGTCCCCCTCCATGAATTTGACAATCTAGATCACCAGATGCTCTTCCCCAGCTTGTAAAGTCAACAAACCAAATTTCCTTCCCTCTTGCATTATTTATTTATTTATTTATTTTTTGTTAAAACCTGATTAAACCATCTCAATTATCATTTTTTTTATCCAACTATTTTTTTATGATGTTTTGAATTTTGTATAGTTGAAGAAATATTATTGGTTGAAGTGCTTGTAGTTGAAAAATTGAAGTTTGCAATGAAGAATGGTGAAAGATATTTTAACGGTAATTAAAGGTAAGGTAGCAAATTAAATTCTAACACCGTTAGCTATTAAGGGTACTTCATGAATTTTTACAAAAGTTCAGTGGTATTTCATGAATTTGTGAAACTAGGAGGGTACGTCGTGTAATCGAAAAAGGTTCAGGGGTACCTGTGAAAAAAACGTTAAATATAAGTTATATGTTGCAATGAAATGCAAATAGTAGATAATTGCATAGTAGTTGTGTGGGCATTTGATAGCTAGGAACTTGCAGCTATGGCTCCATTGATGCAATACAGGTATGTGGATGCAAATAATATTTCCCCTTCTTTTTTATTTTTTTTGTTTGTTTGAAGCATATATCTAGGTCCCTTTTAGATCGTAATCACGAAGAGCCTTGAGGCAGCCTTCGCTTTGATCTTGGGATTTGGCTCTACAGATTCCTTAAGAGAGTAGGATTTTCAGTAGTTTAGTAAGCATTGAGGGTTGGGTGATGTGAAGTCCTTTACATAAATGTTATGTTTTGCAAGAAAAAAAAGTTAGCTGTGATTTATTACATCATTTGCTGTTGCTCATGATGCTTTTGAGTTTTTAAAAGACTGATCAACGTTTAGGTTAATTGAGAAATTGGGAAGCTTACTTCTCTTAAAGATAGCTGAAGAGATGTGTATGCTGTTGTATACTTGTTTGATTAAGTTTAAAAGTATTTGAAATTTGACATGTTTTTTTGTGGTTAAATTCTATTGTATTTGTGCTTTAAATAAACATGACGAACTTGTGAACCTATTTTTATATCCAAGAAAATAATTCCTCGGGGGACATTTCAACAAATGTTTTTTTTTGGGGTCTTCTATATTGTGTCCCTATATTTTATTGACTTTATTTTGCATTTTCAAGAAAATGGTTGTTTATATAATTGACATTTGTTAAAAACGGACACAGCATAAAAAACCTTTTTATGAAGTACTATTTTTTTTTTTCGGTGATTGGTGAGTGCTCTCTTTTTCTCAACTAATGTTAGCACAGAGAATCTCATAGTGGAGGGTCTACCTCAGGTTCTACGGGTCATATTGTCTCCCTTTTTGTTCAGACCTATAAAGCTAGTTATTGCTATTAACTTTTGTGATTTTGTGCTACTATGCAGTTTGGTCCGATTGTTGACATTGATTTGAAGGTTCCACCAAGGCCTCCAGGTTATGCATTTGTTGAGGTAAGGATAATATTTGTGGATGGGGTAGGGTCATTGAAGTAGTGTTCTTTGTAATTTCTTTCTCTTACTTGTTGCCCTTTTTTGGCTAAATGTAACCATTATAGTTTGAAGATGAACGGGATGCTGAAGATGCTGTGCTTGATCGTAATGGATATGAGTTTGATGGACATCGTTTGCGGGTTGGTATTATTTTTACTACAATTGTTCTTATCTTCTCGAGCTGTTTGTCTGGCATGGCATCAATTGCATTACTACGTTCTTGGCACATTATTTTAGGTGGAGTTTGCGCATGGCGGTCGGGGATATTCATCATCAGAGCGTTACAGCAGTCACAGTGCCAGCAGCTATAGAGGTGGAGCACCCAAGCACACTGATTATAGAGGTTAGTTGCTTTTTGAACTACATCATTTTTGTTGTTTCACTGCTTCCTGATATTCTTATGGTGCTGTTTATGCAGTTTTCGTTACTGGACTGCCGTCATCTGCTTCTTGGCAAGATCTGAAGGTGGGTCTCCCTGGGATCAACTTTTGCAATTTTGTGTCTTGTGCAAGATAATTATATTAAATTATCCTTTGCTATGTACCTTCCGTGTATATTGTTGTTCGTGTCAGCTGATGGTCTATTTTAATGTTTTGTGCATCTTTTAGGATCACATGAGACGAGCTGGCGAAGTTTGTTTCTCAGATGTATACAAGGATCGTCGTTATGGTGGTAAGTTTTGATCGTTATGAAAGTGTTTTTAATCAAGGTGTTGTAGAAAAGGTGTTCACTGTTCAGAGATGATGAAATGGTTGGGTTGGATAGTGTTCTACATTGTGTATGTCTGTTTCTAGTCGAGTATTCTTCCATTTGGTCACATTTTTTTTTGGCAGGCATGGTTGGAGTTGTTGACTATGCATATTATGATGATATGAGACGTGCTGTAAGTATTTAAAATTCTGTATGCTGTTGGTAAAAACTAATTCTATAGTATCTATGTTCCTTGTGTTTTGATCTGTCATTCTATTTGATGCAGGTAAGGAAGCTGGATGATTCTGAATTTCGTAATGCATTTTCTCGGTCTTATATTCGAGTATGTTCTATTTACTGTTGTCTCTCAATTTTGCCCTTTTGTAATTTTGAACTTTCAGTAATGTTAATTTCATGCTTGTAGGTGAGGGAGTACTCTAGAAGCCCAAGTCCATATTATAGGTCTAGAAGCAGAAGCTACAGCCGTGACCGTAGTTATAGCAGAAGCCGAAGTCAAAGTCGCAGCATCAGGTGCTTTTATTTGTTTTTAAATTGTTGTAATGTGAGGCTCTATTGCTGTCAAACATGCTGAAATGTTTTTGCTGATGCAGCTCATCTCCACGGAGAACTGCACGCCGTTCTTATTCCAGTTCTTCAAGATCCCGCTCGAGATCCCTCTCTGACTCTCGCTCTAGGTATGGAGCTTATGCTTATTAAATGCCTTGAGATATTTATGTTTGTTTAGGGTTATAACTTAATATCTCTGAAGACTCTGAACTCTGAGTGTGTATTTGGTTTAGCTTTTACTATCTATTGATGAGATGAGAACATCATATTTGTCTACAGAGCATTTTGCTTTACTTGAAGGATATCTATGCTGAATATTGGCTTTTGTTAAAATTCGATTGTGAAGTTTGTTAAGGAACTTGGGTTGTGGCTATTTTGGCTCACTGAAAGATAGACTTGCCATGAACTCATGATGTGCATCTTTTTGGACGACAACAATCTTGGTTTCTTTCTTGTTTTAAGTGATAGTAATTTGGTGCTTTCATAATGAGCCCCCGTGGCAGAGGTTTGAGAGCTTCCTGGTATCCAGCTTGTTGCAAACTAGGGTTTAGCTTCAGAGAGTACAAACATATCAGGTGTCCCTGTAACTGTGCCTTTTGTTGGTCTTGGGTACTAGAGTGAGGCATTTTGTAAAATTATACTTTTTGAGTGGGAATTTTTACCATTCATCTTTGCTTTGTCGACCATATAAGTTGTAATCTTGAGCTGTTCTCTCCTTTTTTTTTGTTTTTAAAAATTATTCCATTTGACTTCAATTTGCTTGTTTCCTTGTTTGCTTTTCTTTTTTTGTTGTTCTTGTTGTTCTCTGTTGCTTAGATGTACCATGTGGGTTTCATCGATTTGGGGTTTGCTAATCTGCCGCTTTGCTAACCCCTCCCTTTATATAGTAATATATTTTTTGTTGTTTTGTTTGAAAACATGCTATATCAGATGCATTTCTTGTAGCTGGTTGGCACTTATACAGGTTGTAGTAAAGCACTTTGATTGTTTTGGCCCTCTTACCTTTTCCTTCTTCGTATAGCCAGCATTGTTTACATTTCTTGTGCTAATGATTGTGAATCGGAAAAAATCAAGAGAAAGTTTTGTCAAGTGATGAGAGTGAGAGGGATAAATATTCTTNGTGAAAGCACTTTGATTGTTTTGGCCCTCTTACCTTTTCCTTCTTCGTATAGCCAGCATTGTTTACATTTCTTGTGCTAATGATTGTGAATCGGAAAAAATCAAGAGAAAGTTTTGTCAAGTGATGAGAGTGAGAGGGATAAATATTCTTAGAAATAATTAGTACTTTGCCATGTTTTTCATATGAAGAGATGATAAACTCTAATCAGATTATGCTCTATCCAACTCAATTTTTGTAGTCGTTTGTACTGTCCTGTAAATAGATGTGCTTCTCTTGGGATAAAGTTCTGTTTATAAACATGCAATGGAACACTTGAAAGTGATCACTTAGGACAATGTTTTTTTAATAAAATAAAATATTAGATTTTAGGAACACTTCCTGGTTTTAGCGAGATTTGATCACATTTGAAAGTTGAAATAAATGAGATGTTGCCCAATTTTTAACTTGTTTATGAAGCTTGTCTTTGTTTCTTAGATCCAGTTCTTTGCGGCAGTCTGGGGATTGGAGATAGGGGCTTGGATTTCTTGGCACGTCATACCTTGCTCATTTTCCTCCAAGCTGGATCCATTTAGTACAATATAACAACACCCAGGCTGGCGTCGAGTTTTTTTCGGATATGTATTGGGGGAGAATGTTTGGGAAATTTGAAAATATACGTAGCATAATGTTTGGTGAAGGTGATTGGGCGCTAGCCAAGTTGATGGGTGATTTGATAAGAAAAATATTAATTTTGAATCATTAAGTGCTCTAGTTACATGGAACGTCATACCATGTTCTAGCCAAATTGCATGTGCACAGTTTCTGGTAGGCCTTGTGGTAAAGGATATTGGTAGATACAATGTTCTGTGCTTTTTTAGTGCGAAAGTTGGTTATGGCCTTGCTACGGTCATTGGTGAACATGACATTCCACAACGAGCTGACTTTTATGGGTAAGGTTGGAATTTGTTGCTCTGGTCCAAATAGCTGTCTGTGACTGTCTTCCCCCTCCCCCCTCCCCCCAAACATTATTGTAGGCTAAAACACAGTCTAAAATTCTTCCAGTTGTATGTGTTGAATGTTAAAATTTTCTTGCTGAAGCAGCCAAACTATGCATCGATTGACTTTGAATTGCTGCCCCTATTTGCTTTCCAGATCTCTGTCAAGGTCTAGGTCACCTGTTTGTCGCACTGTGAGCAGGAGTGCCAGTCAGTCGCGTTCTCCAGTTGTAAGATACTTCATTTTTTGTGTGTAATGCTTTGTATATTATTAGATGTAGTTTATGCAACTTAACAAGATAAGGTGCTTTGAATTGCAGGCAAGATCTGACAGGAGCTTTTCTTCCAACTCTGAGGAGCGGTACTAAACTGCCGGATGTCTTGTGGTTAAAAGTTGTAGCTGATGCTACAGATTTGCCAGATTGAGCTGATACTATATACAGATTATGATCAAATCTTGCGTTCTAGGCTAGTTTTCTCAAATTGTGTTTCTTGAATTTCATGACTTGTTGAAGCTTTTGATAAATTGTGGGATTTAATTACATTTTTAGCTAGTGGACTTAGTAGATCTCAGTTCTAGTAGCTTAATAATGTGCTTGAAAACAGCTGTTCAGTCTTGTTCTGTACAGTTTTGATGGTTTATATTTCCTTGGAGCCAATGTGAATTCTAGTTTCATGGCATAAATATGCAAGAAAATTTTTATTCTCTTTATGTTTGATACTTGCATTATTTGATGAGTACTATGTTAGGTTAAATGTTCTATTCATTGAGTAGTTTTCAGTTTCCTTATTTGATGTGTACTATCAACAAGAAGTGTTTAGAGTAAGCTGACAAATGAAGTCGTGTGAGCTGAAACCCTGTGTCTTTGATACGGAGTAATTTGAATTAGAGTTCCAAAGCCTTGCAGGCAGTTACAACTTACAACCAAGGATCAGAGTGAAAATTATTGATAATTCAACTAGAAACTCTATAAGAGTCCTGCAATGTAATTTCAACACTCGTTTTAAGCACTCTACAACAATTGACGGATGAACACTGCAAATAAAAATCTCTAACCTCAAGAATGAAAATAAATTATAAACAGCAGAAAGGTGTGTTCATTGGGGCAAGAAGATAAAAGTGATCCATGAAAAAAATCACAATTAGAATTATCAAATGATTGATATTAATTAGCAAAACAGCCTTAGTTTGTAGCTGCTGTAGGTGAAAATACAACATAATTAGTGTATTCAAATCATGCACTGATATTGGAAACACAAGTAGACAACTATTAGTAGCTCATTTCTCAAAGAATTTTTTAAGCAAGTACTGGTTTCCATGGCTAAGAGATGGGTCAGTGCGTAAGCGTACCAATGACGAAATAGTGTGATTGTCAACAACAAAATCTTTGCTTCTCATGATACTTACAAGCTCCAATGCTCTTTTGATATCCTTACCATCAAGAAATCCTCTGATGATTGTATTGAAGATGCATTCATCAGGAGGACATCCATTATCCTCCATTTTATTGAATAATATTGCTGCATCTTTTAGCAATCCTTTTTTACAAAACCCTTTGATAAGTATGTTGTAGGAGCGCACACTTGGCTTTAACCTCTTATGCTCAAGGAAGGAGAACACATCTACAGCCTCTTTGAGGTGTCCAGCTTCACACAAACCATCCATTATAATATTATAAGAGTAAATATCAGGGACCACTCCATTATTCTCCATATCCTTCACTGACTCCACTACCTCATCAAGTTTTGCATTTTTACACAGGCCATCAATCAATGAGTTCCAAGTGACTACATTTGGTTTTAATCCTGCAACTTTCATCTCCTTGAAAAGCTTTCTTGCACAAGTGAGCCTCTTGTCCTTGCACAAGGCATCAATAAGAGTGTTATATGTGACAACATTAGGGTATAACCCTTTATTAGGCATCTCATGATGGAGTAAGCTAAGTGCTTTGTCTACCTTTCTATACTTGCAATACCCATTGATTAAGCTACTGTAGGTAACTACATTAGGATTGCAGCCTTTTTTTANATAGGTAACTACATCAGGTTTGCAGCCTTTCTTTATCATCAAATTGATAAGGTTTTCCGCCTTATAATAAGTTAATAATAGGCTAAACGTCTCTATATAATCTCTCCGGTACGTAAAATTGCTCCACACACAAGAAAGCTAGAAGTTAAAATTACCAAAACAGTTGATATTAAATAGCAAGACAACTAGAAGCAAAAAGACAACATAGTTAATATCGTCCGTCAGAACAGTGATATTGAATAGGAGAAGGTCGTTAATCACTCTCATAATTCTCAAAGAATTTTTTAAGCAAGTACTTGTCTTCATCGCTAAGAGTATGATCACTGTATAAGGCCACCAATGTTGAAATAGTGTGGTTGTCAGCAACAAAGTCTTTGCTTCTCATAATGCTCACAAGCTCCAAAGCTCTCTTGATATCCTCACCATCAAGAAATCCTCTAATGATTGTATTGAAGGTGCATTCATCGGGGGGACATCCATTGTCCTCCATTTTATTGAATAATATTGCTGCATCTTTTAGCAATCCTTTTTTACAAAACCCTTTGATAAGTATGTTGTAGGAGCGCACACTTGGCTTTAACCTCTTATGCTCAAGGAAGGAGAACACATCTACAGCCTCTTTGAGGCGTCCAGCTTCACACAAGCTATCCATTATAATATTATAAGAGTAAATATCAGGGACCACTCCATTATTCTCCATATCCTTCACTAACTCCACTGCCTCATCAAGTTTTGCATTTTTACACAGGCCATCAATCAATGAGTTCCAAGTGACTACATTTGGTTTTAATCCTGCAACTTTCATCTCCTTGAAAAGCTTTCTTGCACAAGTGAGCCTCTTGTCCTTGCACAAGGCATCAATAAGAGTGTTATATGTGACAACATTAGGGTATAACCCTTTATTAGGCATCTCATGATGGAGTAAGCTAAGTGCTTTGTCTACCTTTCTATACTTGCAATACCCATTGATTAAGCTACTGTAGGTAACTACATTAGGATTGCAGCCTTTTTTTATCATCAAATTGATAAGGTTTTCCGCCTTATCCATCTGACCACGTAAACAATATCCATCTATTAAAGCGCTGTAAGTGATGATATTAGGAGCTAGACCATTATTAATCATGTGTTGAAAGATAGCACGTGCTTCACCAACCTTACCTTCTTTACAATACATGTCGATCAGCATGGAGTAGGTGTCGATATCAGGAGTTATGTTGTTGTGCAACATATCAGTCAAATACTTTTGAGCCTCTTTCCAATGCCCCAAAGTGCACAAACCTCGAATTAAGGTAGTATAGGTGACAACATCAGGTGAAATGCCCTTGAATTTCATCTCAGCAAAAAGTTGGAGGGCATGAGGTAATAACTGGTCTTTACAAAGACTATCAATGATGGTACTATAAATGACAACACCAGGCATACAATGTCCATGAGACTCCATATTTCTAAGGAGCTTAAGAGCGCCCGCATTGTCACCCCTAGTGCAGAGGCCTTTAAACATGGTACCATAGGTAACTAGTGTGGGTTGGAATCCAAGCTTAACAATATGAGTTAACAATCGAACAGCACGGTCAAATTGATGGGTATGAATGAGACCATTGATGAGTGTGGTAAAAGTGACAATACTAGGCTCATATCCAAGTTTAATGATGAGAGTGACAACAGAAAACCCGAAATCAACGTAGCCGAGGCGGCAATAGCAGTTAGAGAGAATAGTAAGGGAATGAAGATCAGGAGTAAGACCAGAATACAAATGAAGATGGCGAGAGAGAGAAATGACAGTATGAAAAGGGGGAAAGGGTTTGATCTTCAGCATAGCAGTAAAAAGCTGATTATAATCAATAATAGTAGGAAGAGGAAGCAAAGAATTAAAGTCATGATAAACAGAAATAGCAGAATCAAGGTTAGTAAACCCTAATTTACATTGTTGTCTCAAAGAATGAAGCATCAATTTAGGGTTATCAACATCAAAATTAACATCAAAAAATCTAGCAGAAGAGTAAAAGCAAGGAAGATTAGAAAATAAAGAAAAGGGCTTTAGTAAAAAGAAAAGAAGAGTACCTTGAAGCTTATTATTAATGGCGAACATCGTCTATTTAATTCTCCAAACTTGAAAACAACAGTATTAACAATGATTTGCTAATTTGCTATATGCTACAATTGCTAGTTTTGTCGGAAATATAAATTAAAAATTACTGGTGATATTTGTATCATTATCGCAACCTCTTTAATTCATAATTCTTTCTCAATTTCTGAGTATGTTAATTTGGAGACATTTTTCCACTGGTAAAGGCACAGTTGAGCCTGGTGCGACTCTTCCAGAGGCCTTAATCAAAGGTCAATTCATTGTTTTTTGAGGTTTAAGAGTTTTGAAAAAAAAGTTGTCAAAAATTTTACTGGCTTCTGTAAATCATAATTAGACAATTTAGAGTGAAAAGGCTATAAGAGGGAAGATAATAAGTTTTTGAGGCTGAAACCAATTATGGAGAATCTTATAGTGGTCCATAGAACATGGTAAAAAAAAAACAGAGCGAAAAGAAGACGGAGTCCGGAACGGCCCCTCCGGAGTTCTCAAATAAAGATTATTATTACTACTTTTTAGGTTACAGTGTCCCGAAAAAAATTGTCAAAAATTTTACAGGGTACGCATATAGTCAAAATATGAACCATGGCCATGCTATTTAGGGTGAAAAGGCCATAAGAGATATGATAACAAGTTTTAGAGGGTCATGGAAAAAAATTGTTTTTCCCTTTTTTGAAAAGGCCATAAGAAGGATGATAACAAGATTTTAGAGGCCGAAACCAATTTATCTTGGAGAGTCCTGTGATGATCAACAACACGTGGTAAAAAAATAGG
Organism: Suaeda aralocaspica; assembly: GCA_016808085.1. NCBI lineage: Eukaryota > Viridiplantae > Streptophyta > Magnoliopsida > Caryophyllales > Amaranthaceae > Suaeda > Suaeda aralocaspica. The sequence continues at coordinate 443,516 of PYUH01004041.1, read as the reverse complement.
GGAATAGGGTGTATTTGTACACAATGACAGCTCGTGTTGCGTTGCATATCTCTATACGGTACTTGTTTTTGAGATTACGGTAGAGTTTTAGTATATTTCACTAGTTTTACATAAAAATTGGTTTGTCCCACCCACCAGAGAAATCCCAGATCGATGTGCCATTTCAGTTTCTTCAACTTAATCCCTAGCAATTTCAATATAATCTTATTTCTAGTGTACCTATGGATTGTGAACATAGATACCACTGGCCGGACCGCTCTCAATTGGGGCAAACCTCTTAAAAGTCTTTGATTGCTTCTCCATAATAATATATACTTACAAGCTCCAAAGACATCAACTATAAACATTCTGTACGTAGGTTTGGATATTAGCAAGTATAATGCTCAGTCCAATGCTTCTCAGCCTCTTTCCAGTGCGCCCCCAAAGTGCACAAACCTCATATTTTGAAATACATTATAAATAATTGTTCCAACTTTGCATGTTAATCAACTCAATGTTATTTTGAAATCTAGTGTTGTTCACTAATTTTACTACTTTTGTTCTTAATTACTCATAATGTTGCAATACAACATATATTAAAAAATAAAATTTATTTGAAAACATAAATTAGCAAATTAATTTTAACAATAGGTAACTTGTAAGTTACCTATTGCTTGTATTAAAATTAATTTAATAAATTTAATCATTTACATTCTCAAATTTCTTCCTTAAAAATACATGTCAAAGTAAAACATTACGACTTATTGAAAGCCAATGAAGTATTACACTTGGTTAATTAAGGTTATTTAGCTTTATCTATACATCAGCAATTCCAAGATGCTTTAAGCCTTGTAGAGTTTGTTATTATTGAAATTTCCAGAAGAAGAGTGTAGAGTTGGTACTATTTAACAAAGAAAGAAGTCAAAAACTGTTCAAAACTTTCTAAATATTTTTCTTCATACACAATAACACACGGGGAATAATGTTATAAGAGCAACATAACTCAATTCCCACCTTCCCGCAAATTTCCGAGAACTCGAGCAAGACAACTTTTACTTCCCAAGGCATGCAAACACCTCCCCACATAACAGCATAAGCCATCTACAATTCAATGTCTTATTCGTTTTTATCCATTGAGGCAATCAAAGCTTTTTTGGTGAAGCCCTTACCTAAAAGGACCATTTTAAGACCCACTCAACATCATACAAGAGTCTCGCTTATCCTAGTGAAACACCAATTAAAACCATTCTGCATCGTTTCACACATTACATATTTCATTGGTTTCCACAGTTGTAATATTTTGGCAATTTTTGTTTTTGTTGCTTTCACCCAAAGATGAATTAAAGGATAAAAATGGCATCCTTCATAACCAGTTGTGTGACGGGGTCCGTTCAGATCCATGCCGTTGGCGGAAACTGGAGGACCCACCAGCTGCATGGTGGGGTAGCCAACTGGAATCTCTATCACCTGGAGGTACTGGGAAAGAAGCCAAATGGTCTCTTTCCCATCCATGAAATCTACTGGATACAGGATTCTCTGCTTCAGGAAAGCTACGATTGGATGTACCTGATGGAAACATGAAGAAGCCACCAGCCGCCTGATCAGATGACGAGGGTTGTGGGCTCACTTGAGACAATCCACGATGACTGCTGGATCTTCTTGTGCTGGGCATGATAGGTGGTACACGCATGGGTGGGGAAGTGCTAGGTGGTTGAAAATATGCCTGAAGAGCTTGTACACGATCACGGGCCCGAGCTGCACTGCCTGGATAAGGTGGAATCATAGATGAGGTGACTGAGCTTCCAACCCTACCGCTGGAACTGTGATTGGTAATAATTATAATAGATTAAAACATCATTTGAATTAGTCACAAGTAGATGAAACATAAGAAGCAGTATACATAAAGATTGTCATCAAGCTCCATCTGCATCACTAAGATCTAAGATGGCAAATCCTGTAACATGGACCCCTAGCCATATATGATTTGACAGAAATAGTGATGAATAATAACCAAAGAAAAGCAAAAGATGACTGTGAGCAAGCATACAAGTAATGCAAACAAAGAAAAAAACTGCATGACATATTCACTAGAAGAGTTTGTGAAAATTATGGTATCCGAATGATTAAACGTGGCAACCTCTACCTATTCATCTCACATTAGCCAGTCTAAGATTTAATACATAAAAAAAGTTCCCAGCCCTAATCGAAAAACAATGGGGGAAAGAGCATATTAATCTAAGGTCATAAATAACTCTGGATTTTCAAAATAAAGGTTAAACCACAGCTTGCTATTCACATCAAATAATCTGGGCGGTGGGTAAAATCACATGGATACGTGGGTAGAAATGCAGCCCCTTAAAACAGCCTTACTATTGGAAATTCAATACAATCAGATAGTTGTTGCTTTAGTGAAGTCCTATTCTTATGTCACATCAATACTTTGGGGAAAAGGGCTAGTTTCAATAGCCATGGTTAACATGTAAGTTACATTTTACACGATGGGTCAAACCTATAATGGCCCTAATAGATAAAGGGAATAAAGCTTACAAAAAGACAAAGTACTTCCAAAACAACAAAGATGAAATAAAGCATTGGCATTGATGTGGAGACATACCTATGACTTACGACAAATGGATGGACATAAGACCCTGATCTTGGTAAATCGGAATTGGAACGAGAAGGTCTTGGGGTCAAAGATGGGGCTGAAGGTTGATCAGAACCACCTAATCGATTGTTATTAGTGGAGAAGTTCATAGACTGATGTTCCCAGCCATGATAATGGGGTTCCATGGCAGGAAAAGCATAAGAAGTAGGCATTTCACTAGGTCTCGAAGGAACACCCCAGCTATTGTTAAAACTAGAGCCATCAGAGACACTGCCAACAGAGTTCGAGGACGAGGAATGAATTGGTCCATAGTATGCCACATAAGGGCATTGATGTGTAGATGACGAAACAGCTGTATGTTCAGCAAAGACGGCATGTTGCCCCAAAAAATCATGATCTGTAAAAGCAGAAAAAAAATCAATTTACCATGATTTTGCATACACTAACGGTTTATATTATAACCACATGGCCATCAATGACAACTTACATGCAGTAGATGGGAACTCTCCCTCCCTGCAAGAAAAGGAAAAGAAATGAAACTTAATCAGGAAGCAGTCTCATAGATCAGCAATGGTTGCAGACATGCAAGCAAGACCTCGCCAAAAGCGTTTCTCAAGTGAAAATTTTAGAAGGGATTGACCATGCATCATAAACATAACATCTACTCAAAAAGACTCTTAAACAATTCCTTGAACAGCAGAGAAAGATGTACAGGTCATCGAATCCTGGAAAATGTTGCACAAAATTAATGTACGACACCACAGCCGTTTCCTTTTCTTCTATTTTTGTTCTTTATTTGAAAGGAGCCTCAACAACACACCTAAATTTTCATTCACCATCAAATCATTACACCTAAATTTTTTGAAACAAGCTGTAAGGAACTGACCCAAACCGACTAATTAAAACAGTAAATGGACGATAATACCGAAAATTCAGATTAGTAATGACAGTAAGTTGGAGTTAAGAATGCTAGATAAGGTGAAATTAAAGATTGATTAATTTGAATGAAAGACTACAAAGATAAATGGCTTGAGGCCATGACTCTCTAAAGTAGGTTTAGCCTACAACTCTCCATTAGTGAGTTGAGCAACACTCAAAAGTTTTCACTCCAAAATTCACTTCCCCCTCCTACTCTCCTTGGTACTATATATATATAAGCAATTTCCTACCTAACATTCTAAACTATTCTAGAATCTTCTAAGTTATTACAAAATTTCTAAACTACCCTTGGTCTGATATTTGATTCATTACACAAGCGCTAACATTCGGCAGAAAATCAGGATATCAAAATCCTCAACCTGTCACTCAAGGTAAGTATCAAGCTAACTCGTGAGCAACTTTATTAGACAATCTATGAACATTACTAAAAAAAACTGCCACAAAACTTCTACAAACATGATAATAATCCATGGTATCATGATCATCCAACACTAGATACACAATGCACCAAGTTCATCGCTCCATCTAATGATCAAAATGCTTTAATCAAACCTTCACCCTAGCCAACCCTAATCAGCCCCTGCTCCCTCGCCAGCTGCAGACCCGCAAGTACCACCCTCACCTCCGCCACTTGAGATTCCTATGTCTCCTCACATCCCTAGGGCCTAGGTTCCCCCCACCAATGCTTCCCCCACTCATCATGCATGATAGCCCCTAAAGTCCTAACCCAACCCGGCAACCCGAGCCATCAACACAGCTCGCATCAACATTGAGCTTCACTCACCTCCAAGTCGCCGGCAGCCACACCACATATATCTTTAAGCAACATAGGGAATAAATCCACACACAAATAACAAATGCTAATAACTTGTGGGAGTAATTTTTTAAGAATGATCAGCAGTCCTGCAACTGTACTGTTCAAAAAATTAAACTCCCTTTGATGTCAACGCTAGCCACAAAACAATCTAAATCACAGGTTAAAAAGTCAATATTTAAATTAAAACACAAAGCAGGGACCTGTAAGATGACATAAAACTAAGTTAGAAGTTGCTCCGCAATTTCCCAGTAAAAACTTATGTTAGTAACAAGTTTGGTCAATTGGTCGGTGACTTAACAAATTATACAGGAAAGAAAACTTGAATAAAAAAGGTATTTTTAACTACTGAAAGCTAATGTAACCTTCAAATATTTCTGTCGGTGAAATAGGATTTGGTTTCCAGAATAGACCAGAAAATTCAACCGTCAAATCACTCTAAAAAGATAAGCAGGGTTATGGACATAGTCTAAATAAAGAGCTGGGAGTCATAATTTGGTAAATATGAGACTAGACCTCTTGAATATTATCAAGAACCATACTGAGGTGGGGCTTTACCACTATAGAAAACAAACACGCGTAACCCCAATCTGGTCACGGTGGGGCACACAGAGCTCACAAGAAATCCTTATTTTTGCTGATCTGAACTTATTTTTGCTGATCTGAACTTATTTTTGCTGATCTGAACTTATTTTTACTTATCTGAACTTATTTTTGCTGAAATCATTAACAATTTATTAAGGATTGAAGCTGATTTTTGCTGAACTGAACTTTTTTTTGCTGAACTGAACTTATTTTTGCTGAAAATAAGCAAAAATAAGACGAGTAGAACAGGGCCTAAATCATCATCTTTTTGGTTTGAAGCGTCCAATATTGTAATTTGGGATGATAGGACAATATCTATCAATCTAATAATCGCTTTGGAGACACAGCTTGAGAATCAGTGTCTTTAAGTCAAGTATCTAGACAGCTAAACTGTTGCAACAAAAGGCATTTATACAGATTTACAGCTAGCCCCTTCATAAATGGGGTAAGATCATTGTTCCAACCTTCCACTGTGTACTGCCAAGCAAGCTTAAGCGAACCAACCTCAAGAGAACAGTATTAGCGAACCTCTACATAGCAGTATGCAGCATCAGGGCAAGTAAAGACGAAGAAGTTTACGTTGAATCACAGAAAGATTAAGAGAAAGGCAAATTGTAGCCCTTGTAGAACATAAACTTCTCAATTTTAAAAACCCATCACATATTTAGTTATTGTGCATATGAGTGTACCAAAATTTAAAATCTAGAAGGCAAGCTTACTCAAAAGTAGGAACCCGTGAAAATGGTGGATATGGACACCATTGTACTCCAAACTGCAAAAGAAAAAATGAACAAATCAATCACGGTATTAGCGAATACTTGTAGCAGCATATATAATCAGGAACATGTAAGAAATTTAGCTGTGACAAATTAGGTACTTAAAATCAAACTTGACGTACATTGAGTATAGAACTATAAAATAGAAGTAAATTAAATCAAAAGGACCAACTCATTTCTCTGAGCTAGAATGTAAGGAGAAAGGGAAGAAAACAATAAATCCATCACCACAAAACCATTTTCCCTTGCTTCATTATATATACGAGTATATTTGTTGAAAAATCAGACCATCCGGAAAAAAATGTGTCAAAAAGCCTAGTATTAGGTGGCAGCATCAGAACAAACTAACATCAGAAGCAAGTGAAAATTTGGAAGTTTCAATATATTTGATATCGTTGAATACATGGAGAAGATTAATAAGTTATTAAGTACAATTGTGTTGACGATAGTTGTACAGTTGTACTATCAATCTATCATGGCCTCATGGGAAGAATAAGAGAAAAAAAAGTGTTAGGGAGTAGTGAGGTTGCGAACAACAATTGAGAGGTGAATGGAGCTGGAGCAAAAGGAGGCAATGAAATTGGTGAATATGAAGGTAAATAAGGATAAAGATGACAAGTGATTAGGTTGCAGGCCATGGCTGCGATGATGTGGTTGTCTCTGTGTGAATGTGTTTTTGATGAACATATATAGGCTTCCTTGTATTATTAAATTACAAGGGCAACAAAGGAGGAAAAAATAGGTCATATATACATCCACAGCAATCAACACCTTCCAACAAGGATAAGTCTTGGGTCCCAAGGTGCCAAAGATTCAATAACATTGAAAGAGTAGCACTGCGGAAGTGAGGAGGCACGACACTTTTGGGCCAGTATATCCAGACCATGAGGCCTGCTGAACCTTTTTTGGAAGACAGCGAAATTAGCCATGAGCTTTCCTTAAAACTCAAAAATATTTGCCAAAAATCTAGCACTCCCACTACCACTTTCTACATAAAAAATACGGAAGGAAGAGAAAGTGAAACAGCCAACAGGTATTTAATACAAGTTTAATCACTTTAGCTGCTAAACAGTAGAATTCTGAATGTTCTTAACATGTAAGACGGATATGAGACCAAACAGACAAATAACTAAGTAATGACAGACAGCATTCAACATTACTTCACTGGCAATTGACAAGTCCAAACCCACAAAAACACAGACATCTGAGCTAGTGTATTGGTAAACTAAAGTCTCTGCGATCCCAAAAACTGTACACCATCCCAGCTTACTTTCCTAATAGAAAATCCCTTATATCAACCACAAAATGTTCAGGCAAATAGTTGGCTCATAAATTTGGGAAAACTGGATCTTCATATAAACTTGCAAGTTTAAGTTAATGGATTGCTTTACATCCTCAAACTTATGCCCAATCTGGCAATTTCCCCTGTCCAACCACGCTCCAACCCCCAAAAACTACAAAATTGCAAAGACATCCTAGTTTTGCGGTTAATGAGAATTGCAGCTAGTAGAGGGAAAATCCAAGAGCACTACAAATTTCAAAGTCATACATCCAAGGGAAACAATTATTTATGTTCTTTTTCATCTCAGTCCCAATTTCATATTTCTGTCCTGCTTTCCTTAAAATACAACTTTCCCTTAACACAACATTTCACAACTATCAAGCTATAGGAGAAATAGAGAGCCCCCAAACTTAATGAGAAAGAAAGAATTGTAAAGATAAGTGTACATATACCAACAGAACCTGAAAACCTACCCTAAAGCACTCTGCAATTTTACACAATGGTGCAACTTAATATCCAAAAAATTAGGGGAAAATATAACTATGAGTAGCACCATTCCCCAGAAATTCAGCAAGAATATCATCATCACTGCAAGGATCTTTCTAAAATTTAACAAATTTGGTAGAGAGGAGGGGAAAGAATTGAGTTGAGTCGGGCTACCACTAGAAAATTCTCATTCGAGACACCAAAATTCAGATAGAAGTAGCTAGCAAACCATTTTTTAAAATTATAAATAACATGAGAAAGGCAACTATATTTAGTGTGGAAGTTTAGCACATGTGACAAGTATTCAGTCAAGTTGAGGTAAAAATTTACAATATAGCACCCTCTTTGAGAACCTAATAAATCTTAAAAACAGAAACTTTGAACAATGACTGGGAAAATGCTGATGAATTATTCAATTAATCAATATAGCATTAAATTATTACCATCTCAGAGTAGCTCAAGTCATAAAGATCTTCATCGTGAGGCCAATCATCCATAAGGTCCGTAAATGACCGACAACCAGTTGCATAAAGCCATTGACCTTTCTCAATCTTCCGACAGTTTGGGCATTGCATAGCTCCCTTAATATTAAAAGCAGAACCAATACAATCTGCAGATCACTGACTTATAAGTAAATGAGCACAATTATCAGCACAGACAGATAGAACAATACAACATAAAGCATGACCTTAAATTACACACTTGTAAACAAGATACTTTCTAATTATACACTGCAATTCCTCAACTTTAAAGACGATGTAGAGACCTTGCTTTGACCAAGCAAGAGGCCTGCACATAACATCTACTTCATACTTCAAGAAGAGAAACTAGGTCAAATTTTAAGACAAACAACAACAAAAAAAGAATAAAATCTTGAAATCCAGCCCTCTGATACAAATCATCTATATCCAAGCATCAGAAATTAGGAACAAACAGAAGGGAGTAAAATAAGTCACATCCCAAAGTAATAACCTATAGGCTTCGCCTAACTCTTTCCAAATTTCAGCAAAGAAAAAAAAAATCAGGAATCTAGCTATTAATATGAATAAAATTGATTAATTAGATGCTAATCAGTGAGATTCACCCGCGACATGCCATTCTGTTAAAAAAAGTATAAATTACCCCTTAACAGTTGTGTGTTGTATTGTTTCAGTAAAAACTCATTAACAGTGTCTCCTAATAACATAGCTTACTTGGGCTCAAATACTTGTCCAGTTGCGCGGTTGTGCCAATCATGGGTATTTTACTCCTTTCATTTTTATTTAGATGTAACATTTGACTTTTTACATATGTGAAAGCAGAACTTTGACCACCAATATCTCAATAAATATAATTATAATAATTATGAAAGATTGAAAGAAATATATAATTGAAAAGTGTATAGTGAGATGAATCCAACAAGATCTCATGTGACTAAGTTTTTCTTATTTATATGTAACAATTGATGGTCAAAGTGTATTATATAAATAGTGGCCAAAGTCAATATGTTACATCTAATAAAGAGGAGAAAAAACTTATTTGTTCATCAAAATGGCATCTAGTCCATAACATAATACCATATTCTGATGTATGGCATAAATCAACTCAAACACCATCAAAGTAAATCAGAAAGGTATGTCTTAAAGAAACCTTACCTCTAATAGGTAATAAGCTATTTAAAAAGCATCTAAGAGACCCACATGAAAATAGTTTGTAAATTTTGTATCATTAAATAAAATTATTAGTAAAAGAAAAGAATGACAAGTTTTGGAAAAAAAAAAAAGACAAAAAAAAAAAAAAGACAAATAAAAGACAAATAACAACAAATTTTTGGAAAAAAAAAAGACAAAAAAAAAAGAGGAAAAGAAAAAGAATAAATCAATCGATCAAAGTATTAGCCCCATAATTGGGGTCAACTACATGAACCAAAATTAATAATTCCTTGTGGACATTCACATAAATTTTCCTCCGCATTATCCTATAAATCTAAAAGCTTCATATCCTTTATAACACCTTCCAACCAAGCCATTTTTTCTCCTCCTACCTCGTTTGAAATTTCCTTGATTCCACTCTTCCACTCGTCGCACTGGAGCTTCCTAAGGTCTCCGTCTCATATGTCCAAAGCAAGTGGATTCCCTTAGTTCGCTTGCAACGTCTGCGACACCAACTTTTTTGCGGATGACTTCATTTCTAATTCTATCCCTTAGAGTGTTCAAGCACATTCATCTCAACATCCGCATCTCTAGAATGGTGTAACCCCTACCTTTTGAAAGTGCTCCTTTTTATAAGCCCGACATAAAACCATTAGGATAATTATGAGCTACTTGTAATTAACGTGGAAACCTTCCAGCTTACAAATCACTCCAACATTACAATTAAACAATATTTCCTTCTTCAATTACATCTACTCAAACAATGAAGTCGGGGAAAAAGAAAAGGTAAGAAGTGAACCCTAATAGCCCCATTGCTTTCGTGATCTCATCCGAAGTTCTAAAATGCCAATGCGAGGGCATGAGAAATATGGACAAAATCATACTAATACAGAAATGAGTTGATAACACATCAACTTTTTATAACTTTTAATAACTTCAACTATAATACAACCATAATCCAATAGTACTTTCTCATTTTCGAGTCTAAATCAAAACTCAAAAAGCAATTCTTCCTTACTAACAGTTGTTTAAATGTACACAACAACATAGTATCATAGATGTGCAAACCTACCCTCCATTGCATGACAAAATTAATGGTAGACAGCATTAGTCTAAGAGCACAATTTGCTCAAACTCGTGGTAACGAGACGGAAACAAGGTCTCCTCCATTTCTTAATGCTTGGTGCGACTTCATATTCTGCAATTCCAATTCAACTTTGTGACTCTATTTATATTGGAGATACATCCACATTCCAATTCAACATCCCATGAGGTGGGCCTAGTAGTTAAACTAAGAGGGGAAACTAAAAGACTATAAGCAATTAGTCTCATCACACCATGGAATGCCAGCTAAACCTAATATCTATAGGGAAGAAAAAAAGGATGTGTATGCACCTTTTATTTGGGATTAAACAGATCAGTGAAAACGATAGCTAAGCAACACAGGAAAGGTAAGAAACACATCCTACTAATGCGAGTCACTTCTACCATATTAAAGTCAAATAAGATCAAGGTAACATCAAAATAACTAAGAAAATTTCTTGCAAACAAAAAATACAAATAACATTAGAATGATAAGGCATTAGGCAGTAAGCTACATCTTCTAAAACAAACATTTCCATGCCGACCTTGTTCTAACAATAAAAAAGGAAAAGGCAATTGGACAATTAAATTTGAATGCACAATTCCAAATTCTATCAACAATATGATGGTTTACTCCAGTCATCCAAAGCGTATGTGATACCACACCACATCAACCCCTTTAACGTCCAAAGCGGAAAATAAGTACATATACCTAAAAAGCCACAAAATTAAAAGTAATTTGCCAACGAGTTACATTCCAATCCAATTTGGAATTTTATACAGCATAAAAACCACACTTAGCACGCAATTGCCACTGTGGAACTAATTAAACAGATTAACCGATTTCATTAATCCAAACTCACTACTATCCTGCTGCATAATTGGTTCAAAACACTAACAACACATCCTGTAGCCAAGTCTACTCCTGCACAAATTCCACCTCAATTTCGACGGAATGATCAATTACCACCGAACTAATTCCTCAACAACCCAATTACTTTTTACTCCACCATCTCACACCACAACAAACCACTAATTATCCTAATTCCTAACACAAGTATTCAATTCCAACTTCCAACAATAACCACTAATCACAATAACACAAACACAAACAAACAACCAAATTAAACACACACACACAAAAAAATAAATAAATAAATAAATAAAACTCAAATCAATTAAAGCAGCGAATAAAAGGAAACAAAATAATAACTGAAACTCAGATCTTAAAATTAGTACACAAAAACAAAATCACACACATACCAAGATGAAATTCATGACCACATTGAAGCCTAGCCCAAGATCTATCACCATTGTCGGTGACAACTTCAAGGCAAATTGAACACGAAACATTCGATAAACTCAATGATTTACCACCGCCATCTCCATCATCAATTGTATCAGATTCATCTAACCCCATAACCGTTTTAATTTCAATTCCAATTCAAATTAAACGGAAAACCCTAATTCAATTTTTAATATAACGCAGCTTTTCAAATTCAAGTGAAAATCAAATTCAAATTAAATTAAAGGATAATTAACAATGTTTTTTTGTATGATGATGATGATAATAACTGTAATTTATGAACAAATTGGTAGTGGTTATGTAAATTCAATTGAGAAACAAAAAAGATGGGGTTTGAAGGTGGATGAAATTAGGAAATAGGGCTTTTTTTAAAAAAAAAATTGTTTTTATTTTTTTTTTTTTTTTGAGGATTAAATTGGGAATTGTGTGGTGAAGCAGTGAAGGGGGGTGTTGGAAGGAGGGAAGATGGAGGAGAGAGAGAGAAAGAAGACATAGATTGTGCCAAAACTGGGGTTCAGTTCGTAAGACAATGGACCTTTACTTTTTCTTTTTTTTTTTCTTTTTTTGTGGACCGTCAATGTACTATGACCGCTCTAATTTAATTTATGGTTTAATATCGCAATAACCTAGGTTAATTTAGGAGTTGGTCAACTTCTTACTTCGTATGTCAAACAAAAAAAACAGGCTTATTCCGTACATACTCCATCGGTTTTTATTTACTTGGGACATTTTAACTCTCGGATCATATATTTATGCAAGACAATTATCATATGGGGATCACAATTTATAGAATGATTCAGAAAAAAAGTGGGCTATTAAAGAGATGACAAATTAAAGATAAGGGTAAAGTAGGAATAAAATTAGTAAAAAAAGACAGAAGTGAGGATAAAGTAGGAATAGCAACTGGCCGAACTCGGATCAGATTATCTAAGACCCTATTTCTCTCTTCTTCTCTTCGCCACTGTGTCTATCGACCCAGCTCTTCAAACCTTATTCTGACTCCGATTGTAAACGGAGTCGGATGCGGATTTTTTTCGTGACGGAGTCGGAGTGGATTCTTTCCCTTCGAAAAAGCGCAGGCAATCAGAGTCGGAGCGAAGTGAATGCCATCTCTAATGATAAATTGATAACCATTTAGTAGCAGGCATATATGTGTAATGTGTTTAATTAGTTACATTGACACATAAATTATATTAGTTTAGTAGAAGTAATGATAATAAAATAGATGATGATAATAATAATTATACTTAATAAATAAAGAAATAAAAAGTAGAGTTGGAGTCGGAACCGGAGATCCGGCATAATCGGATCAACTGTCGGAAAAACTCGGATAATTTTTAGCACCAGACTCCTACTTATTCTCATATTCGGATTAGCGGGGTCGGATGCGCAATACTTTAAGGCGGCTTCGGATACAGATTTTTTCCTCCGAGATGAATATGGTCGGACTCGGCTTGGACTGTCATCCCTAGGATAAAGTTGTAAATGTTTGTATGAGGACCATAATCCAAAAGAGGAAATGTAGCAAATAATTAGAGATTTCCCTTTTAGTTATATGTAGCAAGTAAATAAAAACGAAGGGAGTATTTTTCTTGTTTTTTTTTTTTAATTTTTAATCTTGTCCAAAATTACCTTAGATTTATCAGTTTTTGCGAAAAATTACATTTCTCTTTCATTTTTGTCTTAAACTACCTCAAAGTGTCTTTTTTTCTCGCTGACCACTATCTTACTATTTAAGTTCAGCATGGACTATATGTTTTCAAGCCAAAAAAAAAAACGTTTGCATGTCCTATAAGTACATTAAACCTTATTTCTCTCCAATCTCTCTCTTCGTTCATCTTCTCTCAACCTCACATGCACGCGTTTTTTTGGCCGAAAACACAAAGACGATGCTGGAATTTATGATAAAGTAGAAGTCAACAAAAAATGAACCATTTGAAGTAGTTTAGGACAAAAGGAAAAAGAATTCTATTTTTCGTAGTTTTCGACAAAATTTTCTTATTTATATTGAGTAATGTAATACCGAGTAGTTTGTATATGGGCTTTGTTCTTCTCAACTTAATTTTGCATAAACATTTTTGTTAGATGGAACTAATTTTTACAGATGAACTTATTTTTGTTGTACTACAATTAATTTTATCAAATTCATTAAGAATTGAAGCTAATATTTACTGAATTGAACTTATTTTTATTGAATTGAAATTATTTTTGGATAATTATTTTTTTACTGCAAATAAATGAGAAGAATAATACCTTAGTTACAAAATGTTTTTTTTATAGTGTCCATTGCACTTCAATTGAAAAGGTAATAATAATAATAATAATAATAATAATAATGTAACAACTTGGTACCCATTTTTTTTACTGGATTCCTTATGATGCTATTACACTTTTAACCTAGTCTATGCGATAACATTTTATCAGATTTGTTTTTCACTATTTGACTTGTGTGTCGTAAAAATATCTCTATCAAGATTCTAAGTGGATATGTCCTAAATGTTCAAATTTGAGGTCGAAACTAATCAATAATGTTTTAAAATTCCTCGTTATGCATGAAAGAAAATGACTCAATTTACATAAAATTGGGTTCATTTTGCATATAAGTTGTTCACCTAAGATTTTGGGGTCATTTTTACTTTATCGGGTAAATATATAAGTTGAAGTTTGAAAAAAGGACAAGAAATAGCCAAAACTAATGTTTTATACAATTAAGTAGTGTTTCAGTTCTGGCTAAGTTAAAAGTATAGTGGTATCACGTGTAATCCAAAAAGAAGTTGGGTATTAAATGAAAAGGCGAAAAGGTATAATGGTACAATATGGAAAATCCCTTTATTTAAAAATTTTGTACTTTTTGTAATACAAGGAACTATATGAAATTATGAACATAAAAAAGTGTCTTTTCGAGCTAAATCTTTTGAACTTATTGTAGGAAATATGGGCGTATTTCAAAGGCTACAAAATAAATTTATTATGGAGGAAAAATAAGATGATTAGAATTTTAGGTATGTGATGTCATGGCATGGAGACCATTGCCTTAAAAACGAGATTCGGCCCGTCCGAGGTACAAAACGTTATGGAAACATGATGTACTGGAGAGTGAGTAATTGGAGACACACTACTTTGCTCAAGTTTGGAAATATGATGAACTCACAAATATTATTGTGTATCTCTTTATCCTTTTCCTTCTCTTTCTCTTACTCTCATGATCATCATCACCCAACGAACTATTTAGAGTACTTGTAGATGTTACAAGTCTCATATTCATTATTATAATTAAAATGTTACAAGAATTTGTAACCTCCAACTTAATATTGCATTGAAATATTTTGATCATAAAAGGACCATTTTAAAGCTCATAAAAGGGGTTGTAATATGGAATATAATTAGCCATTACTTCCAAAAGGAATCCAAAAAATGGAACCTAAGAGATGTCCATCTAATAGCTAGTAATCAAGGCTTTTAAAGCCATTATTCCAACACTTATGGATTACCTTGGTGTATAATATAAGATAATTGGCCACTGTACTTTGCTAATTTTAATATAGAGGAAGCTAGGTATGAGATTGTTAGGCCGTTGTTTTATGACTATCATATTAATCATTATCTTCTCCATTCTAGTCTTTAATATGAGTACTGGATTTTAATTTAAAAGTTTCAAATGCTAAATCTTGGTTTCGTTTAATTTTATTGTTGCGTAAAATTCTGAATATCTTGAATCATATCTTGAGAAAGTGTCCAACAACATGTGTGGTTTGGACAATGAATGGTTGGAATCATAACTTAGATAATATGAGCTTACAGTATAGGGGTTGGCACTGGCAATATTGATTATGATAGAAATGGATTAATGGTATGAAGGCAGTGATGTTCA
This sequence comes from Suaeda aralocaspica, assembly GCA_016808085.1. NCBI lineage: Eukaryota > Viridiplantae > Streptophyta > Magnoliopsida > Caryophyllales > Amaranthaceae > Suaeda > Suaeda aralocaspica. The sequence continues at coordinate 428,159 of PYUH01004041.1, read as the reverse complement.
CGATAACTTGTTTATGGTTATGGAGATGGAGGAATGAAAAAGATTTTCAAATTAAGGTCATGTTCTTTTGAACTTGTTCTGACTGAACTGAAAATAAGCTCAAAAGAACATGGCCAAACTCAAATTTCCCAATTAGTCAAGCTAGTTTTTGTGTGGACTAGAGTAGGAGAAAGTAAAAAAGCTTGGGATAGTAGGCCAGTTACGTGTGTGTGGGACAAAGAGACCCCAAAAAACATCATATATCAATTATGATCGATTTTCAAAAACAAAGGTAGATGTTTGGATGAAGGTTTATGACTTAACACAAAAAATACATGAAAGTAGCTTATATATCCAAAACTCTCTTTCAAGCCTCAAAGTTTCAAACATGTTCGTTAATTTTTTGGAATGTTCAAACCTCTATATTCCATCACACCTTTTTTTTCCTCAAACCACTAACTATTACACAAGACCAATATCATGTACTCCATATATAAACGGTAAATGAATGTAATGATGCAATTGCAATTTGCCAATTGGTTTGGCATAGTGGATTGCCATTGAGAGCTAAGACCGCCTTGGCCACCCACAAATTCCGCATACAATGGCCCCCTCTTCCCTTCAGCACATGCCCTCCACTTGAGCCTGCAACTCCCTTTACAAAAATGTGTCATTTTCTTACTTGTTAAATTGCTATCATTCAATAGTTTAATACCAAAAGCTAATCTATGGAGTCACCGTAAAAACTAAACAAATATTTAATTGATTGAATCATCTAATACAATGCTTAATACTACTTAATAGCAGTAGATCCAACCAATCAGAGGATCACTTGAAGCATTTAGCTAAATAATGATTTAAATTATGGCTTCATCTTCGAAAAATGCATTTACTCGTGTAGTTGTGTTACTTGTATATGTAATTATGTCTAATCCATGCATGCTATAGTGATATACCACCTATCCTTTTAATCAAAATTTGACCACATGAGTTCAGAATATCTCATGTTTGCAATAGCATAGTTTAGTAAATCTTATTGATCGTTTAGAGACTCAAACCAATCATTGAAGTATGGAAGCATATAATATATTTTTTTACGGAGTAGAATATCCTATTTTTGTTTTAGTTGCGACGAAAGAAATCAATGAACATTTAATCTCTCACAAAAAATACTCGTGTATATACTTAAAGCATATTAATTAAAAACATTTAAAGCGTTACTGAGATTCTTTCTGCTATAGGTCCATCATGTCTTAGATAAACTTTTTTTATTTAATTAATTTTTATGCCACGTTATTAAATTAAACAAATCACATTCAAGATAATAAGTTTGTTTAAAAGTTTTTAACATATAAAAATTTATTAGCCCCTGTATCACGAGTTTAAAAGCTAGTGGTAATATTATTAAGAGTATAAACATGCACATGCAATATAAAATATACATTGCGTGTACGGTAACATACAATACAATGAAAGTATAAGCATGCACATTCAGTATAAAATATATGCACATTTGGAACCCATTAATGAAAAATTTTCCAAAAATAAAATCATAAGAAGGCTCGACCCCCAAACCCAACAATAACCACAACATATATTCAATGTACTCTAAGGGCCGGTTTACTTCAGCTGAAAACAACTGAACTGAACTGAAAGTTTTTTATGAAGGATTAATGAGTAGCAAAATAAAAGAAGAGTTGAACTAAACCGATTTTAAGCCGAAGTAAACAGACCCTAAATCCTTAAGCCCCTCACCCTAAACCAACCAGTCGGAACCCTATAAAATGTTGTCTTCTCACACCTCAATGTCCATATTCCATAATGCTTATTCATTCAAGTCCTAAGGTTGGAAATGATGTCGAAAAGACTTTATTGAATATTCTATCCTTTTAGACAAGGAAGTAAAGGTGGACATCATGTCGTGCCGTTATGGGTTGCGTCAAATTGGGCTGGAGAAGGTGTCGTGCCGTGCTGTGTCGCCAACTGGCATACCCTAGACCATGGTCCAACACGACCCACATGCCACCCGTTACTTTTTTTAATTGATAAAAAATTCTTTATTAATAAAAAAAATCAATTTATTATTAATTAAATAATTTTATTCTATATACATTTTTTGTTAACATTATTTATATAATTAATTTAATTATTTACTAAATCTACTTATATAATTTATTAATGTTATTAATAATTTAATAATCGTGCCTAGGGCCGTGTCGACGGGCCAAAAAAATCGTGTAACCCATCGTGCTCGTGCCGATTTAATTTTTTTTGTTCTCGACATAATCCACGGCCCACCCTTCGTTTCTCATGCCGTGTTGAGCCGCTAGTGGACTTGTGCTGTGCTGTGCCGCGACATGCCCGTGCCGTCCCGATCCATATCCACATTTACAAGGAATTGTCCAAAGGCATAAAGAATGAATATGCACACCCAATTGATATATGCACAATAATCAATTAGGCTTAAGCCTGCTCCTTTGGACCAAAATTCTTGGCACTTCAGTTCAGTTCAATTAAATTCAGTTTAACCTATCTTCTTTGTAATTACCACTTTAATTTAATTTAGTTCAATTTAATTTAATTCAATTCAATTCGTTTTTGTCTTGCAGACAAATTGAAAGGGCAATTTTTTATTTTATTTTTTTAAACTAGGATTAGTTACCCCTTAAGTCTTTAACCGCCTCAAATTTCCCAACTTCCATAATAAACGAAAAAAAAATCTTCGACAATAGAAATTAGGAAATAGGAAAAAGATAAATATTCGAAGAATAAACCCTAGATCTTATATTATAAATATAGAGGGTTACCCACATTATCAGACCCTCTTCACAGCCTTTTCTCTCTCTTTTGGTATAGTTAGCGTAAGAATCTCACACCAATCAACTATCCCAAGAGAGAAAGGAAAATAAAAAGTCTGATCTTTAATCATGTTGCTCTACCAAGACCTTCTTACTGGTAAAAATTCTCTCTTTTTTAATCTTTGTTTATTTTTTCGAATTTTGTACATGATTTTGTGTTATGGGTCATTGGTTTTTTGCTGTAAAGTTTCGATTTTTGTGGGTTTAGGTTGATGATTTTGATGTTATTGAGGATGTTTTTATCTGGGTTTTTATTGTTTTGATAGTTTTTGCTAAAAATTTCCGATTTTTCTGGGTTTATCTTGTTGATTTTTATTCTTTTGATTTAAAGATTTAACTATTGTTTGTTTTGGTATGGAATTGTCTTAGGATTTTGATATTTGAGGGTTTAGTTTCATGATTTTGACTTTAATTGTGGTTGATGTAAAAATTTTGATTATTAATTTGTGCTGCAAAGTTTCGATTTTTTCTGGGTTTAATCTGTTGATGCTGATTTGATTGAGGTTGATGTTATCCCTTTGATTTTTTTTTTTTTTGCGATATAAAGGTATTACTTTTCCTTTGTTATAAAAGGTTTTAATTTTTTACTTTGATGATTTTTATTTGATTGCGGTTGATTTGAATGGTTATGTGGGTTACTCTTTGCTGTATGTGATGAGATCTATGAGATTTAACCAGTTATGCTGTTTTATTGTTCAAGATTAGGGCTTTGTTTGATTCATCATGAGTTTGATATTTGTTAGATTGGTAGAATGATGGTTATATCATATGATTATAGTTTTGCTGAACTATTCAGCGGAAATAGATTTATTTTTGTTTGATTTTGATTAGAAAGACTTAATCTTGCATTCTTTGAGGAATTGTTGTCTTTGATCAATGAAGTTTGTTTATTTGTGATCTTGCGTTGTTTCTTATCGTATATGTTTCATATGAATGGTTTGATTTATTTTGTTTGCGAAATCTCTGATTGTAGCTATACATTGAACTGTGTTTGATCAATGAAGTATGCTGTTGATTTGGGTGTTTGAATTAGCCAAGTTATTAGTTTGTGAGATTTATCAAGTTTATTTTGTTTTAGGTGACGAGCTTTTGTCTGACTCCTTCCCCTACAAGGAGCTCTTTGATGGATGCCTTTGGGAAGTTGAGGGCAAGGTAAGAATTGCCTTTTGCTGTTAGACTATTTTTATGGTTAAGTGCTGTTGATCCAATATTTTTTCGCAGTTTGTTGACTTGTTAATACATTTTGTAGTGGGTGGTTAGCGATTCAGTTAACGTTGACATTGGTGCCAATCCTTCTGCTGAGGGTGGTGAAGATGAAGCAGTCGATGACCAAGCCGTCAAGGTTGTTGACATCGTCGATACCTTTAGGTTGCAGGTAATTGTTTTGTCAGAGGTTATGTATTTGAAGTTGATATGCTATTTTCTGTTGTGTTACTGATATCTTTTCCACCCACAGGAGCAACCTCCCTATGACAAGAAGTTGTTTGTAGGTTGGGTGAAGAAGTACATCAAAACCCTGACTGCTAAGTTGGAGTCGGAAAAGGCAGAAGAATTTAAAAAGAATGTTGAGGCCGCAACCAAATATCTCATGTCCAAGCTCAAGGACCTTCAATTGTATGTTTTCATCTGTTACTTTCAGTTTTATTTGTTAAATTACATGTTATACTGTTTCCCACCAAGGTATTCAACATATGTATAACCTTTTTTTGAGTTCTTGATCTATTTATTGATTAATTTTAGTAGTGAAATTGTGAACTTACTTTTTTTTACTATAGTATTATATAGAACTAATAAAGAAGTGCATGCCATTCTTCATGTTGTAAAAATGTGACTGAACTTAAACCTTGTAAATCATGAGTTCATGAGTTTAGTATTAAAAGCATAACTATATTCACATATTATCTGTCTCTTGAGTAGAATATGATTTCAATGAATAGAATAGGAATGCAATACATAAAGTTAAATATTAAAAGCATAACTGATACTATATTCACATAATATCTGTGATATAGACACGAGTGAATCCAAATAAAAATGCTGCCAGAATTTGTATCTTCTTTGGTTTAGTTAATAGCAGTATGGGACTGCTATGTCGTATGTGTAGTTGGTTTTTTTGTCTAATGAAAGCTGGTAGTGAAATGAATTCATGGAAGACTTGTAGTTATCAATTTGTGACAAAAATGTGAGTCGCCTTCGTAGATTAACATACATTATGGCTGTATTGATGTAATGATTTAATGAATGAATATAGAAGATAATCAGGTCAAAACATCAAAATTGTGCTGTTGATACTTGATTGTGAAGTGATGTTGCAATTTCTTCAACTTGCAACTAATATTGTAACTAAATACTGGATTTGAACTTTGTAACTTGTGTATTCCAAATCCAATGTTTTAGCTATCCTGTTGAATTTCTAACATGGATCTTCGGTTTGTGCAGCTTTGTTGGTGAGAGTATGCATGATGACGGTGCAATTGTCTTTGCTTACTACAAGGATGGTGCTACCGACCCAACGTTCTTGTACTTTGCCCATGGTCTTAAGGAAGTCAAGTGCTAAGTTAAATGGGTGTTCATCGTTTATTATTCTTTTAGCGTTTTAGGTTAAGAGCAGGTTATAATTAATCATCATTTGCACTATTTTTGTCCGACTTTATTGTTTTAACTTTTTGTGTGTTGTGGGATTGCAACATTAGTTGTATTCCATATCGTCTTTTGTTGTTGTTTTGTTGGGAACTATGGAATATATATATACTCACAGTTTGAGGATAAGTTTTTTATGATTGCAACATTCTCATTACCATAGCAAAACTACAAAAGTGGTGAATTGGCTCCTTTAACTTTGCTCCATTATGATATTAACCCTCACAACTTATCAATGTACCCTCACAATATATATGTACAGCAATATAATTTGAACATGGTGTCATAACAATTTGTTACTACCTCCGTTATCAAATACTTGTACCATTCCTTGTTAGGATGGTATTAATTATTTGCAACATTTTTTTTTCCTATTTTGGTGAGTTTTTTTTATTTGAAATTTCTAAAACACTCCTAATTAAAACATTCTAATTTAAGTTTAACTATAACACTCATAATCATTAATTAACTAAATTTATAATCTTATTATGATCTTATACTAATGGACCACCACCATCACCACTCTTTCTCTCCTCTCCAACAACCTATTGAAACCACCACCACCTCTTTTGTTTCTCTCTTCACCCATTAGTTCGAAACCACAACCACCACCACCACCATTAGCACCACCTTAGACCACGTCGACCTTGGAACACCTCCAAACCCACCATCACCTCCAAATCCTCCATCATCACCTTTGCCTTCTCCAAACCCATCATCATTATCTTTGTCTTTGACCACCACCACCACTATCCCCTTTCAAACCAGCCCACCACCATTTCAAACCACCACCATTCACCACCCCTTTTAAAACCAGCCAACCACCCACCACCCCTTTCGAACCCCAAAACCCAAATTCGCTATTCAAACTCCAAAACCGCAGTCCATCGCCAGAATACCTTCAAACTACCACCACAATCTTCAAACACTACCAACAATTTTCGAAAGCCATCACCACAATCTTCGAACAAGACAATCAAATTCGAATTCGAACTTTAACTCCCTTATTTTTTCGGTTTTTGATTTTAGATCGAACCACCTTAGTCGAGATCGCATTTGGGTTTGTGGTTTTTAGATCCTATTAGCGGTGGTTTTGGTGTGGTTTTCGGTGGTTTTGGTGTTGTTTACAGCGGTTTTGCTGTGGTTGTGGCGTGGTTTCAGTGTTTGTGGCGTGGAGTGGTGGTAAATCAGTGGTTGTGGTCAGATTTCGGTGGTGTGGTGTTGGTGGTTTTGATGGTGCTTAACCTCATTTTTTCTCTCTCTCCCTCCTTTAATTACATGCCCTTATATTTTATTAAGTACAATTAGGAAAAATTGTCTAGGGATATGTGCAACCTCGAGAGTTGCACATATTTGTTAACGGAGGTAGTAGAAAAAAAACTGCAATAGAAAACTTGTGCTATTGTGGTATCCTTCACACCAAATTACTCGTTAATCTATAATTTCAGAGAATAGAAAATAATTGTACCCTTTATATTTGAACATCTCATTAAATTCTTTTGTCAAGTTATGCTTTGACATGCGTAAAATTTGAATTATTACACATAATATGAAATTTATTGAGTAGTTAAGAAGTAATGAAATATTGATGTGGGAGAACTTGGAAGTACGGAATTAAGTTTAGAGTTAAATTTTGCCTTATTGGTTAAAGTGATTCGGATTTTCTTGGTCATTACTGAATTATCTAGGAGAAATGAGGATCTCCTATTTCTCCAAGTAAATTTATGTAACATCGACTTCTAATATCGATAAAAAAACACTAATTTGCTTAGTTTTCAAGGAAAGTTAATCCCAAATTCCCGACATGAGTTATTAAGAATCAAGATGCTGAATCCTACGTAAATATATGCACCTATTTTATTAAAGTATCTAGTAAGACTGTAAGAGCTTTAGCTGCTAAGTTCATTGATTTAATTAATATATTTTTTTTTGTCTAACAACTTAGTGACTTTACCAAATAAGACTGTCTTATATAAATTTTTACACCTATTCAATAGCCCAATAGCACATTGCATAAAATAGGAAATTGGATAATCAAAGCCTTCAAACACAAACAGTTGTTTATCATGGTGTTTATTCAATAGCAATGGCCGTGGTGCTAAGAAAGAATGTACAACTGCTAGTCCGCTCACAGAATAAGCACAAGATGAAAAGCTAAAGTCGCAATCCATCTATAACTTTGAATAGATGAAACATTTCCTGGAAGTGCATACTTGCAGAAATGTTGTAAATCAAGTCATCAACAACTTCTACAATGGGAAATTTCATCATAATACACTATCATTCGCAACTAATTATCGATCTAGTATAACTCAAAACGAATTGCAAATATCCAAGGTAGTGTTTTTTACAAAACTAAAATCTCAAAGTGCATCAGGAAGAGACGGCCTAAGCGTAATAGTTTAAGCTTGCTTTCTTCTTAGCTTGGACTTGAATGATACCTTCGTTGAAATCTTCATGATTTACCTGCAAGATAATGGTAGTTTTAGCAAGGATCGTCTAGAAGAAAGGGAAACAAGGGTGGACAGAGACCGAAAAAAGAAAAGGGTAAAGAAAAACCTCTGTGGCATCTCGGCGAAGAGCCAACATGCCTGCCTCTACACAGACAGCCTTCAATTGTGCACCATTGAAATCATCTGTCGACCTAGCAAGTTCTTCAAAGTTGACATCAGGGTGTACATTCATTTTTCTTGAATGGATCTGCAACAAACATCCACACATCAGTAAATTGTACAAAAAAACTGAAATAAAGAGAAATGATTCCTCAGGAGCTGAATAGTATATTTTTGAAATGCGCACCTGGAGAATTCGAGCTCTAGCCTCCTCAGTAGGATGGGGGAATTCAATTTTACGGTCCAGTCGACCAGACCGCATGAGAGCAGGGTCCAGAATATCAGCCCTATTAGTAGCAGCAATGACCTGGAATATATGAATTCAGAATCAAATTATAATGAATCGAAAAGCGTGAAAATCACAGAAAAAAAAAGCATTACCATCAAGTAAATACCTTGATTCTTTCATCACTACTAAAGCCATCAAGCTGATTTAGCAGCTCTAACATAGTTCGTTGCACTTCCCTATCACCACTCACTTCACTGCAGCATAAAAGCACATTGTTATCAGAATTGATCTTGATACTGAAGCTGACTTCACAACTGGCTTCCGGTTGATCTTGATTACTAGTATTAGTCTTACTAAGTAGGCCAACCAAAAAAAGGCATTTGACCTAAAATAAAGAACACAAAGGAAACAAAGATACTCACCTATCAAACCGCTTGGTTCCAATGGCATCAATTTCGTCAATAAAAATAATGCAAGGAGACTTCTCTTTAGCAAGTTGAAAAGCATCACGCACCAGCTTTGCTCCATCTCCAATGAACATCTAATTTTAAATAAGAAAAGCAAACCACATCTAAAGATATTAATAACCTTGAAGTCTTGAACTAAAAGCAAGCAAGCAAGAAATTCATGACGTGTCCCAGGATCAAGATAAGTAAACACAACAAAGAACAAACTGCCATTCTTTCACCAGTCATATTCCAGAAAAAAGTGTTGACATTTCAAGGGATCTACAGTAATCACTAGCCTTCACAGCAGTGTATTCCAATCTAAATATAATTCATTACTCAATATAATTAGTTCTTACCAGCTCTCTACATATTTCTAAAATAAATGACCTTATAAATGTTTCAGATTAGTGAGAAGTAAGGCTGTGATGAACAAATAAATTGGCATGATAAAAAAAATAGTAATAACTAAAAACGCAATATACTACATATTTTTTTAGCCCTCAGACTTGCATATGCAGCAAATCCCCATTTTAAATTAGCTAAACATTCATGTAAGATTCATGAAAACAGAAAGGTGATTCTATTGGCAGACTTTGCAACTTGATTTTCAATTAGATGTTGTTCCCAACAAAAAGCATTGTCTATCTTAAAATTCTATTTAGAATTTAACATACACTGCAAATGAGAAAATTTCTTTCACCAATAGTAATGTTCACCAACATCATACTAAGTATAGATAGTTCTTCCATGTTCCTAAAGCATGGGATAGACATTAATTATTGACTCAGAGACTTCCAAAATGATTTCAAGAAAAAAGCATACGGTTCTGATTGTAAAGCACATCTTAAATCTCCATAATTCAAGAGCTCCATGGGCAAGATGAAGTAAACAGACCAATATTAGAAGGTATGGCATTTAAAAAACAGGTAGATAGAAGAGAGTCAAGATGCATTTTAGGTGAACACACAATGTTCAAAACGGAATTCCGTTAATCAAAAAATAATATTCAAGTACTGATAATCATCATTCTAATCCATTTTTTTCAGAAGTGCCAACCAACAAGCTACGCTAGTATACTACAAGATACATTATCTTCAAATAAGATATAATACCCTAAGGGTGCACTGTAAAATATTATCTTTAAACGCTTCTATTGCCAGCATATGACATACAAGAGTAAGAAAGACAGTATGAACAGACCTGGACAAGCTGAGGGCCTGCTAATTTCAGAAAAGTAGCATTTGTTTGTGCAGCACATGCTCGTGCCATAAGTGTTTTCCCAGTTCCAGGAGGACCATAAAGAAGCACTCCTTTGGGTGGACGGATTCCAATAGTCTGGAACCGCTCTTTATGAGTCATCGGCAAAACTATAGCCTCAACAAGCTCTTGAATCTGTTAAAATCCAAAATCTTAGTTTAGTAAAATCATATATTAACTCTGGGCATTTAAAAATCAGATGGAGATGATTGCCTGTTTCTCTAGGCCTCCAATATCACTGTAATCCTCAGTAGGTTTCTCATCAACCTCCATAGCCTTTACTCGAGAATCATATTCGGATGGCAAAGTATCCAGGATCAGATAACTATCTTTGTTGACCCCGACTAAATCACCAGGCTTCAGCTTATCAGGGTCAACCAGTCCAACAACAGGCAGAAATATTGTCTGCATACAATCAAAATATTAATGCAAAACAGTAATTGAACAAATACAAAAACCTAAGAAACACCAAACACAGAATCCCAATTATATAACCCCCTCTGATTATTCATTGAAGAGAAATAAGTTTCTTCAATGTGAAGACAGGCAGAAGGCATGAAGAACTAGTAATTAAAGTACTCCCAAGTCAAACTTATTGGCGTCACAAGTAGATGCATTATAGGGAACATTAAAGACAGAAGGCATGAAGAACTAGTAATTAAAGTACTCCCAAGTCAAACTTATTGGCGTCACAAGTAGATGCATTATAGGGAGCAGAGGCTACGTGCATAGGGAACATTAAAGACCAAAGATATTAGATACTGGCACCAAAAATTCTAAATGAGACAAAGGAGTGCATCAAATAACAATAGCAAACCTGTCTGGTAGATGTTTTAAGCACAACACACTTCCCTTTCCTTTGCGAGTCAAGATCAATATTAGCACCATCTTCTTCAGCTTCATCTTCTGGGTTCATTTCCAATATCTGTCAATAAAAAGGGATAAAGAACATAAACTTTTGACGAGAAGAATGTACACAACACTGACTCAACTCCTCAATATTACATTGTTAGCTTCCAATGACCAATGTGCGGTAAATGGGATTACAACTCTGAATAGGGAGTACCGGAGTAGTTTATCATAGTCTCTACAAAAGCCATATATATATATATATATTCAGTGAGGAGCTGACTAACTGAGGCAAACAATGTATGCATTACCAAGATAATGTGAGGCAACAACTCAAATTGATAATATCCTTGCATGCCCCTAATTAAGATTATAACTGTTATACACCCTTCATTGCAACTTAAAGAATCATATTGGATATTAACTGTTCAGATATTATTCTTTAGGCTTCTAAATTCAGGCCAAAACTTGTGGTAGTTCCCGACTTTTCCGATATGGGTGTCACTTAAATTTACACTTTCACATACGCCAAAAATTCATATTAAAGATTAATGCTTCAAGAAGAGTGAAGGCAGCATCGCAGATATTGTAATGAGATTTCAAATAGCGAAGCTGTGTATTCTGTATATGAACATCACCCTATAACCTGAGTGAGAAACTCAATTAAGCCGATCCTTAGATGGCATTAGATCAAGCAAGACAGAGACACAACAACCTTGATTACAATCGAACTAATAGCTGCCACATAACACAATCAAAAATCTAAATAACACTACCCGTACCCATTCAAAATGATAATCTACTTTCACAGATATTATTCATTTCGATTAAAACACAACACCAAAGAGTTACAGCAGCAAAAAAATTCACAATATCACATGAAAGCAACACCACTCAACAGCTCATCTTATTTCTCAAACACTCCAAACATCTTGATTGCATACTTATAATCCCAAACACAATCAAATCAGACGACGCCAAACGGCTTCAAAATACGATTCAGATACCAATAATTACCTCAGCTCCACTAAACAAAACCCTAGATTACTCCAGAAATATTCAACAGTGAAATAACACCATCAAAATAAATTACTTTCAAACTTCAACTACGAATCCAAACCTCTAAAACGCAAAATACACAATAATTATACAACAAAGTAAATAAATTTCAACAACAATTAAATAAATAAAACTTTTACCTCAACAATATTACCAACGAGGTAAGGAAGTTGCTTGTTAAGCTTGATTTTCTCTTGATTCTCTTTAATCTTCTCCTTATTAGACTCCAATTCCAAATTCGTCCTTTGAACATCCTCCTGTAATTTCAACCATAAAACAATAATCAATAATAAGTCGCGAAATTTCAAAACCCTAGATCAAAATTTACGCTATATTTCGAGCAAATTAAAGCGATAAAACGAGAAAAAAAAAAAGGGGAAAAACCTTGAGGATGCGAATCTCATTGTCGAGGATACGAGAAGCCCTAACAATGTCTTCGGTGGTCAAATTAGCGAGCTGATCTTCCTGGTAATTTGGATCTTCCGCCATGGCAGTCGCCATTGAAGCAAGAGAAAGAGAAAGTGTGTTTGCGAAGGAGATGAGGTGCGCTTCGTAATCGGTGAGTAAAGATATAAAAGAGGGGAGAGAGGCGGTGTGTTGCGCAAGAAATAGAATAAACTAGCAAAGGAGAAAAAGAAACATTAACGAGTGTAGTGTTGAAGTAGTGTAAAATTGTACTACGTAAATATATTGGATTTAGGGGATTTAATTTTGGGAAAACTTGCCACAAGAGGCGTTATACAAATGTTGGGATTTTTTGAATTAGGATTTTTGGGATTTTTAAATTATTTAGAATTTAGAATTTTAAAAATTGGTTAACTGTCGGGATTTATGAATTGGATGAGAGGTTTTTAAATTCGTAAGGGTTTCGAATTGGTTGATGGTTGTCAAATTGATGATGGGAGGTTTTGAATTCATGTGTAGGTGTTTTGAATCGGTGGAGGAGATTTCGAATTGGTGTGTGGGTTGAAGGTTTTCGAATTGATGGGTGAAGGTGAATTTCGATTTGGGTAGGGGATGGTTGTGGTCTTTGTACGTTTTTGGGTGGTGGTTTCCAATTACATGGATGAGTGGATGGTGGTGGTGGTTTAGGGGGTGGGTGAATGAGTGTGTGATGGCCTTTGTTGGGTGATGTGGTACACTGGTGGTGGTTCTGTTAAGGGAAGGATGGTGGACCGGTGGTGGTGGTGGTTGTTGTGTTAGAGGTTATTAAGATTTTAGTGAGGGCATAACATTAGTTTCATACAAGTTAATAGAATTTTGGATGAAAAATGTTAACTGGTGCTGATTTACAAATTTTGACAAATTTGAGGTATTTAAATTAAATAAACAAAGTTGTAGGTGTTTATTTTAAAAAACATGACACTTCAAAGTAGATATTACGGTAAAAAATATTCACACTCAAGCACTTGCAATTATTAGTGGGGTGCGGCAAATCGGCAATCGAAACTGTGAGGCTCTGACCTCAAGGTTATGAGTTAAATTGCATAGTAACTACACAAGGCAACTCTAGAAACCAGGAAGAATTTGGTGTTTGAGTGCGGCTCATAGCTATCATAAAATACAGCATACACCGGTACATTATAATAACCTGTGAACATGTGAGGCTCTGACCTCAAGGTTACGAGTTAAATTGCATAGTAACTATACAAGGCAACTCTAGAAACCAGGAAGAATTTGGTGTTTGAGTGCGGCTCATAGCTATCATAAAATACAACATATACCGGTACATTATAATAACCAAAACTCTAAATAGGCGAATACGAGTATGTACATTAAAATAACCAAACCTATTAATCCTTTTAACTAGTATTGCTGGTCCAAGTTTTTCAACTATTCAGAACAAATGAAGGAGAAACTGAGAAACTACACAAAGGTGAAACAAGTAAGGCTAGAGCTTCCAATAAATCTTGAGCCGGTGAAAAATGCCAGCAACGACAGCCCAAAACAGGATTTTTGCAAAGATCACATACAACAATATGCCAACCCTTTTCGAGTGCCAAACTCCTATGAAAACATGATCTAGTATCCAATTTACCTGCAACATACTAACATTGTCATCCCACAATACTTCGTATGCTACTTTGATTCTGCCTGAGCCTCTTTAACAGTTTAGTCAACTTCTTTGCACAAAGTTTTACAACATACTTGCAGCAAATTATTAAGCATATTTATCTCACTAGTCGAGGTACAAAGATCAACACAGCTCACAGATAAAGGAAATAAAAACAAAATGGCGATTTCAAGTTTTCAACTTACTAGTGTATTGTGAGGATCCTCATAGTACCATCCATTAATAAATCCTGTGAAAATGCCCTCAGCAGCCATGACAAAGACAAGCATAGCATTCATACCAATCCATTTAAATGGCAGAAACAAAACATTCACATTCAAAACGTCAACCTGTCACAAAAACAAGGTATAAGTTGAACAAGGAGTGAAGGGGAGTAGATATCCGCACAGCAGTACAGTTAGTTGTCCACACTTCCATTTGTAACTGAAATGTTGTTAAAAGCAGTTGTGTACCAGATAATAAAAGGCTGAAAACACAAAGGCCGCTGTACCAGATGTCACACAAACATAGCTGAGTGTATACAGCTGCTTGTTCAAAGGGATTGCTGCTTTAGAGAAGATGAGACTAATGAGAACTTTCAGGTAATAAACTGTTAATAGATCAGCTGAAGTTTCCTGCAATTTTTGATTTACCATGGCTAAAATGCAGCACTAATCCCAAAATAAAGAGGGCAAGACCCATTGAAATCCAATGCTTCAATCTGTCAGTGTGATTCTATAACATTTAAGTGAGATAAGTTAAAGCGGAAATGCATCATTCATGATTCATCTCAATCATCAAAAAAGAGTTAATTATGCGTTAAAGCCAACCTTAATATGAATAAGCACATGGCCAAAATGCACCCCAAAGATCGTTGAAAGTATAGCGGATATTGAGCTGTGTTTCCATGAGCATATATGTATGCAGTATTAATCAACACTTCCATGTTTGTAGCTTCGCAAATGTGTGCAAGAGATTGCCAACTAATTTTTTATTAAAAAAGGTTAAGAACTACAAACCTCAAGATCCCTTCTGGTTCATATGGTGCATGACACCAGGATGGAGCATTTTTCAGAATAGGCCCTTCGTAAGGAGAGTTTGCTGTGCAAGCCTGCAGTATTTCCAAGTTCCATTGAAAAAATACCAAAACAAACTTCTCATTGTAAAACAAAATGCAGCTGAATGAATACTATAGAACTACCTTCTATCTAACTCTATTATCTGCTTCTTTTTCTTACATCAGAAAACTCTCATCACTTACCTTAGATCTCTTCCATGCTGGATGTCGATACACATGATTAATCCCTAGCAGGTTTCTATCAACATAACCAACTGCATTGCAAGGAGGATTTAATCTTCCCCTCACACCACAACTCACCTATAATAGAATAGATATTGACTTACTTTACAGAAAAAAAGAAAATGAAAAATAAAGAGGTGCACTTCAGTGAACATTTTGGAAATCAACAAAATTTAACAAAAGGAGAACAAAGCAAAAGTTTGACTAGATTCAATGATCTTCCGAAATTAAAAAGTTCGTGGATTTAAAAGTAAACTTCCTAGATCACTGGACCACAGATTTTTTCTAATAACAAGGCAATCCAAGTTCAATATGAATATATAAGCAAATCTGCAAATGCAAATGAAGTAAGTCAAATATGTTGCCTCCAAACTCCAATATCCCATATAATTTATAAACCCAAAACAAATCAATCTTTTCTACTACGCAGAAGTTTTACCCTAAATTCCTACAGTAACAACTCTCAATAGTGATCATAACAACTTACATACAGTATAGAGGCTGTTTCCTCAGCCCCTATATGAAGCACGTTCTCCTGAAGGGAAATATATATGTTAATGAAAAAAATCCAAAGGCACAAAGCTACTAACACGTCGAGCTTTTTTTTCTCTAAAAAATAACCATCCATGGTTGTTCAAGTTGTACAAATTACAAAGTGTAAGCAAGGGATGGCTAACATTGAAATGACTCCCATAATTGGTACTTTCAGCACTCTGAACAGTGAATTGCCAATCTGGGACGTATACTCCATAGAGCACAGATAAGTAAATAGTAAGAATACATGCTCCGACCACCCTACAAATTGATGATCAAATCACATCAAGAAAATAGAAAGTTGAAGATATAAGCAAAATTTTAACCAAAAAGCATAGCGCACCAGTGCCAGATGTATAGCTTAAACACAGAGAATCGTCCAGGGGATTGATTTGTGGCTTGAGCAGTTTTAGTTGCAATCTCCAGAAAAGCCAAAACCAGATATGACAGAGCAATTCTCTGAAAATTGACAAGATTTGGCTTATCAAATCCATATTCAAGTATCAGAATATGTGGTTTCTCATGATTATGTGAGTTACATTACCTGGAGGATTCCACACCATCTGATCCTTTTCATGTCGACTCCATATGTAAGCTTGTGAGGAGCATCAAAGTACCCACCTTTGTATCAAACAATTTCTAGTAAGTTTCTAACTTCTCATGTTGTTTAGTAGTGTGCATCCAATGCCGATATTTATTTATTTAAGGCTTACTTTAAGCATAAAAGTAACTTGTATCTACATTAGTAGTGTCTCTCAATAGTCTCAAATGTGCAAGTGCTTCAGGAAAAAGGAGAGAGGACAATCTAACCTTGCAAGAGGATGCCCCACAGTAAAAGTTTGATGGTCCTAACGACTACTTTTCTGGCAGTCATGAGACGGTCTGGTATTCTCTAATAAGGAAAGCAACAACAATTAAGTTACATGTACATATTCCTTAGGCTGCATATACAATACAGTTGGCCGACATCAGTGCATTTCATAAGAAGGCCAACCTTGAGGGCTAAAGGAATTGCCATTCCAACAATGAACAAGAAGAAAGGCATGACAAAATCAGCAAGATTGCAGCCATTCCATGGCGCATGTGCAATCATTGGCCATTCTCCTCCAGCATCATCTACCAAAATCATAAGCTTCAACCATATGTGGTTTTAGTCAATATGAGCCAATAGGCAATAGCTGAGCTATCTAACCATTTGAAATAACTACTTGAATCACAATAGCTGACACTAAAGTATTTAGTAAACCCAAACGCAGAAATCAGTAATATACTAATTAATAATAGCTTATTTTGGGATGATTACTATTACTTAGCATGCCATTAAAGTATATGTAATCACTAAAACAGGTTAAATAATTTTAATGAATGACAAATTTAGGCAGCACAACTCAAATACGTACAGTGTGACCCACTTAATATTTATCAATAAAATTGATTTTTAGTCTATTAAAAAAAATAAAAAATAAAGGAGTGTAATCATGAATTGCAGAAAGCAAGCATTCCGTAAGCACTTCATAAAAATGACAAGTAAGCTGAATTTCAATATGATTTAACACTTAAATAAGCTGAAGTTTGGGTTTAAAAGCTGTTAGCTTCCTAATTTGACCAAAACAAGCAATCTCCTACATATTAAAGTATTTAATCTATCTATCACCATAAAACGGGCAAGCATTTCCGCACTCCTCTCCCTCTCTCTTATATGAATAGTGAACACTAAACACCGTTACAATTGGAGAAGAGTGCGGAAATGATTTGGGTGGGGGAGTACAAAAATCACCACCCATCAAACAGATTAAAAAAAAAAATGAAGTAGAGTAATAAAGTTACAGCAACAGTGAAGCCTCTAAAAATGTCAAGAGAATCAAGGCGCTTGTTTTGTTGAGAATTGTGAAGATGAAGTTGTTTATTCTTGTTTTCATCTCCAATTTTTGGAACATTTCCTTCTTCTTCAATAGAAATCATATGTTGCTCTGCCCTTTGGAATTCACTCATTGTGCCTACTTCCTATTATCTTGTTTCTCTCTCTGAATTCTCTTCATCTTGGCAAACGGGTCATTAAGTGACCTCGCATGTCATATACTAGCGGATAATATCTAATCAATCACTGTGATATGTATAAATAGTAAATCACACGACATTTTCGTAAATAAGGAGAAAACTTTATTACCAAACTACCCTTAAAGACCTTACCCCTAAATTTCTAACATATTACTCAAAATGCCATTTTGATATGTAAAATTACATATCACAGCGATTTATTGATCTTACATATGCAAAATTTCTATACTAGTCGTTATGGATAAAACGTTAACATTAAAAACTTTATGGGACATCCTTGCATTTTATTTTATTGATAAAAGAGGAAGTAGTTATAATCTATTAATCATGTTATTCAATAAATCACAAGGTCTCGTACTTTTAAACTTTAGTTAAATTTAATATATTTTCCTATTTAATTTAATTTTGTCTACAAATCTACAATTAATATGACTTATCCAATTATTAAATTTAACCGAGTTGGTAAATTGGTTTAGGAAAGTAGGGAAAGAGGGATTTTGGAAGTGGATACATGGAATGATATGGATGTATATCCATTATTCTATTGGTTGGTTTTGCAAATTTGGGTGATTAGGCGTGGTGTAAGTTTGGACGGTTTTGCAAAAAGGTTTCTTGAATTAAGGTTATGGGCAGTTAGATGATTGTGTACTACGTTAGAACATGAATTATGAGCCAACAATTAGTGTGAATAAAGGCATTGATACCTTAAACAGCAAAATATTTTTACATTATCCTTTCAATTTTTGTTAGAAAGAGGAGCGATAGAGATGCGTTTGACTATGTGAGGGTGATGGTTTTGGCGGCGGCAGTGACTACGCAGCAATAAGTGGGTGGTGGCGGTGGTGATTATTAAAAGTGGTGATGGGGAGGTGGTTATGGGAGAGAGGTTTGGTGAGTGGAGGTTTATATGAGTGGTGATTTTAGTTTGAGTTGATGAATGATTGTGGGTAATAGAGGGGTGATTATAAAAATAGGAATTTAATTAGATATAATTAGTATATTTAACAAAAAGCTTAACACCATTATCTTTTAAGGGTACTTGGTAAATCTCATTAAGTTCAAAATTACCCCACAAAAAAACCGAAATATATATATTTATTGATTAATTTCAACCCTTACATATGTTTATTACCAACAAGAATGAATCTAGAAGTCTAGATTAAAGGCTTACAGTTTTGATTCACAGACTCACAGTAACACAAGTAGTAATATCATTGAGGTAAGCCACGATAAAATTTTCTATTCTTATCCCATCTCCGCCTCATATATATTCTTATTTTGATTCGTTGAGTGGAGATCTACAATCTACATAGCTGATAACTACATGGTGGTTAACATATAAACTTCTAGACAATGCAGAATTAAAAAAAAAAATCCTTTAGGGTATCAGGTATCAGGTATCACATCAAATTTCCTCAACAAAAAAATCACCCTTCCCATAATATTAGGAATCTTGAACAAGTACCAGTAAATGCAAAGCCCCAGGAAACAAACATTGTGATGACATTACAAATCTAATGACCGACACTACAAATGCAACATTTTTCACCGGGTTAAAGTGAAATAACTAATTAAAATGGGGGGAATGAGAAAACTAGTTTCTCCACATCTAATAGTTGTCTTATATGTCTGAAATACAACCGTAACTGAGTATCTAAGACCCTTAGTGTTACAACACAACCTCCCAAAAGGCTATAAACTCTGATTTTACACGCTCAAACCCTCCACTCCAACATAAAATTCCCAACCCCTTCCAAACACCCTTATTTTCTTCTACCATCCCCTCCTTTTAGCCTTTACCCCAGCAGTCTTTGTCCCTCTTTCTATCTCCTTGACCCTGGCTAGCTTGTTCTGTTCCAGGGTTTCTGCAGAGGATCTTCTCTGTCAAGCAAACCCCTCTTATTCGAACCATAACCATGGTAGTGGTTAATAAGGCTGTAAAGAGACTGTCTGATGCTCATAACATCACATCTTTCCATAAATTTCATGTCATTTGGCCTTGCTTTGGTGCCTGCAAACCGCTAGTATTCCTCAAATACCAAGGGCAAACACCAGTTCTGCAATTTCCTAAGACACTCCACAAGACAACCGGGGTATGATGCTGCAATATCAAGAGTTTATGTTACATTAATATATATCTTCAATTCCCAACAAATGCGAATAGCAAAGTTAAAACATCTCATCTGCAGGAAACAAGCACAACTCAATTAGATCAATGAACTTTGAAAGTAACAAAGCAAACCAGGGATTGTTACACGTTTTAGTAGTAGACAGTTCATATTGAAAGTTGCAAAGCAAAACAGGAAGTAGCACATGTTTGGGCAGTAAATAGTTCATGTCATAAGTTTCAAAGCAAACCAGAGAGTAATACACGATTGAGTGGTAAATAGTTGAATTGAATTACCTATCAAAATCCTAAGAGCACCAAAGATGACATCCTCAGGGATTGTCTCCTTCCAAAAGCCACAGCAATTGAATACAGTAAAACTTGTGTACCAACTTGGTGAATGCAATACTAAAAGAAACAAGGAAAAAAAATGAAATAAGATGCAAATGACACTTAATGATATCTTTCAGTGAGATGAAGGCAAAGATGAAAGAAGGATGACTTACTCCATGATTAAGGGAGTAGAAGTAGACAACTAAGAGGGAGAGAAATGAAGAGCATATATCAAAAAGAGAGCTAGCAAGTGACAGAATTCACACAAGAGGCGATGGGATTGGAGCCTAGGAGGATTAAAACGAAACTCAACGTTAACTTAACATCCCCAAAATATATAGACTATTTTTGCAGAACGATCTGTTGCTCAAGCAATCACGCCAAGTAAAAAAATTTGCTTGACACAGTTAATAAGTGTCAGAAAAAGAATCTCTAAAAGTATACATTAAAAAGGCTTTCTTGATTTTGTTTCAAGCAGTGCAAGTGTGCAACTATAATTTTGTTGTTCTAAACTTCTAATTCTTCATTAACCTCTAGTGCCCGTAGAAAATACCTGACACTGTAATGGGAATGGAGATCCCCGCACATCTTTTAGGTCTTGAATCCTTATATTTTTTTGTGACTAACAACTATTGAGTATGAAATACCAAATCACCATTCGATTATTGCACTAGCAACTGACATTTGACAATTCTAATGAGTCTAATCCCCTCAAAACCACAAACATCGGGGTTACTCTATCAGCAAATGAAAGTTGCTGCACAAACAAGGGTAACGAGTACACTGTTCCAACTTACTTTCTTAAGAACCGTCTCTGATTTGCTGGCTTTGCTACACTATTCCTCCTCTTTGACCTATTTGTCATCTATTCTTTGTCTTCAACTCTGTCTGTGCTGTCTGTGCTGTTTGTGTAATTGTGTGGGGAGAGAAATGGCAGCTGAACAGGTGGCGCTTCACACCCACCCCATGTCCGCACCCCTAAACAACAACAAAAAAAAGCAGATATAAATTTACAAAACATGACCATGGAGATTTCAGCACATCATTTTGGTTCAACATCATTAGAACAGAAAATAAAAGGAGCAATTTTCCACTAAGCATGACCATATTACCACATACAATACTTGCTCATCAAAATTCTAACCTTCACAATACTCAAATATAAATTACAGACTGATGATCAGACAACAGGTAGCTAAACTCACATGTTGGACCATTCCTTTTTATAACACAAGAAAACATCGCAAGATTAGAAACAATAAGAGGACCTGCAAGTCAATAATGTGCTATGAAATATGAACATCAATCAATATCCAAGTTCAACATGTCATATGTAACAGAAAATCTTTATGTGAAAAAAGAAGGTTCAAACTAGAGGAAAAAAAAACAATGCCTAATGTGCTCAGGGCAGATCCATGAATATGAACTAGGTGTAGCAGTGTGAAAATTTCCAATGTATTAATCAAAGTTTGAATTAATAAAATATTTATCAACCGATTCAACTAAAGAATAAAAATTTACAATTCAACCTACATTGAAGTTCATACTTATGAAGCACGGAAACATCTAGGATCTCAAGTTTCAATATTTCGGAAACTTGGAAACCCCTAGAAAACTTCGTTTCCATCTCTAACGTCTCCATGCAACCAAACCCATCTTCCTCTTCTGTTTGACTCTTTAATTTTAAGAAAATTTAGACTATATTTGTATATATATGACATTTCAAAGGTATTTGTTGGTTTTTAAGACAATTTCATAATTTTTCTTGTTGAAATCATTGTTTTCTTTAACCAATTTTTATATTTGTTAACATTTTCACATTTCCTTGTTTTTAAAAATTGCAGCTTCCCTGTTTCCGAAACATTTCCGTTTCCGAAACTCTAGGCATTTCCATGTCACCTGGGTTAATACAATGACTAATAAGAATCAAATTTGCTCTTAGTTTCAATTACTTGAAAAACATAACACGATTGCAAGTGTGCTTAGCAAATTCCCAATTATTAGCAGTTTAGCACTAGTAAAAGAACTACAAAAAAGCAAAATATCATCAAATAAGCAGAAATTGAAATACAAAGATCAAAGAAGAAAACAAGCAAGTTAACTCAGTTTACGCCTACTAGAGTAACTGAACAGTACCACAAGAATATCCACACTCTATTTTTTGAGGTTAAAGTTGTGTTAGAAATAAAAATAAGAATAAAAGAAAGTTCCATAAAATGATACAAGTGTGTAGACACTTGTCAAAGACATGTTAGATCTTTTATTTCAAAGTTTCTCTTGCCTTGGAAGTCTATGCCTAGCGTACAATTTTAGGAGCCCCCCCCCCCCTAATTTCTCT
The DNA here is from genome assembly GCA_016808085.1 of Suaeda aralocaspica. Classification (NCBI taxonomy): domain Eukaryota; kingdom Viridiplantae; phylum Streptophyta; class Magnoliopsida; order Caryophyllales; family Amaranthaceae; genus Suaeda; species Suaeda aralocaspica. The sequence continues at coordinate 405,504 of PYUH01004041.1, read as the reverse complement.
CTCTCTACAGCCTTTTGAAAGCATGAAAGAGGTTTTTCTTTGTCGAAAAATGATTTAGCTACCAACATTTTGGTCGCAAAATGATCACAAAATTAATTAGAAGCTGATTTTTTTTATGAAATGGGGTGTAGCACATGCCCCATGGTGCTACAACTCTGGATCCACCCGGCACAAACTCTTCGGGATCAATACAATATATAAGAATTAAAGAGGGTATTGTCTAAATTTTGTGATTGAAAGATTTGCATACCTCTATATGACTATATGCACTCATCATATAGCTAATATATAGAACAAAGTACCAATATTGTTTTTCTGGGAGAGGTATTTAACATTAGTTGACCAATACAACAAGAGTGAAGTGACAACAACAATGCACATCATCATGTTATAAACCTAGATTATGTACAAAATTGCAACAATTTAAGACTTTTTTTTTAATAAAAAAATTCAGATTCTTAGGTCTCGGACGTGGATAGAAGGAGTTCAAAGGACATGATGAGTTGGGTTTACAACAATATTGGCTTTGAATAGGAATGACTGGAGAAGAAGAATTTACATGGATGACATTACGGGATGAGTATTGATTCATGCAGCAAACCCTATCTTTGTGATATCAAGATTTTGGTTATGATGGTGATGATGGAGAGTTGGAGACTCTTAGGTCTCTATTGAAAATGTTGTTGTTTATTTATGCCATAAAACATATGAACCGTGAAAGAGCAAAGGGTCATATATCACTTACTCAATTTTCAAAGAAATCTTTAATCAGATACTTGTCTGCATCACTAACAGCTGGATCAGTAAGTAAGCCCACCAAAGATGAAATAGTGTGATTTTCAGCCACAAAGTCTTTGCTTCTCACTCTCAAAGAATTTTTTAAGCAAGTACTTGTCTTCATCGTTAAGAGTATGATCACTATATAAGCCCACCAATGTTGAAATAGTGTGGTTGTCAGCGACAAAATCTTTGCTTCTCATAATGCTTACAAGCTCCAAAGCCCCCTTGATATCCTTACCATCAATAAATCCTCTAATGATTGTATTGAAGGTGCATTCATCGGGGGGACATCCATTGTCCTCCATTTTATTGAATAATATTGCTGCATCTTTTAGCAATCCTTTTTTACAAAACCCTTTGATAAGTATGTTGTAGGAGCGCACACTTGGCTTTAACCTCTTATGCTCAAGGAAGGAGAACACATCTACAGCCTCTTTGAGGCGTTCAGCTTCACACAAGCTATCCATTATAATATTATAAGAGTAAATATCAGGGACCACTCCATTATTCTCCATATCCTTCACTAACTCCACTGCCTCATCAAGTTTTGCATTTTTACACAGGCCATCAATCAATGAGTTCCAAGTGACTACATTTGGTTTTAATCCTGCAACTTTCATCTCCTTGAAAAGCTTTCTTGCACAAGTGAGCCTCTTGTCCTTGCACAAGGCATCAATAAGAGTGGTATATGTGACAACATTAGGGTATAACCCTTTATTAGGCATCTCGTGATGGAGTAAGCTAAGTGCTTTGTCTACCTTTCTAGACTTGCAATACCCATTGATTAAGCTATTGTAGGTAACTACATTAGGATTGCAGCCCTTTTTTATCATCAAATTGATAAGGTTTTCCGCCTTATCCATCTGACCACGTAAACAATATCCATCTATTAAAGCACTGTAAGTGATGATATCGGGAGCTAGACCATTATTAATCATGTGTTGAAAGATAGCACGTGCTTCACCAACCTTACCTTCTTTACAATACATGTCGATCAGCATGGAGTAGGTTTGGATATTAGGAGTTATGTTGTTGTGCAACATATCAGTCAAATACTCCTGAGCCTCTTTCCAACGCCCCAAAGTGCACAACCCTCGAATTAAGGTAGTATAGGTGACAACATCAGGTGAAATGCCCTTGAATTTCATCTCAGCAAAAAGTTGGAGGGCATGAGGTAATAACTGGTCTTTACAAAGACTATCAATGATGGTACTATAAATGACAACATCAGGCATACAATGTCCATGAGACTCCATATTTTTAAGGAGCTTAAGAGCGCCCGCATTGTCACCCCTACTGCAGAGGCCTTTAAACATGGTACCATAAGTGAATAAGTCGGGTTGAAACCCAAGCTTAACAATATGATGTAACAATTGAACAGCACGGTCAAATTGATGGGTATGAATGAGACCATTGATGAGTGTGGTAAAAGTGACAATATTAGGCTGATATCCAAGTTTAATGATGAGAGTGACAACAGAAAACCCGAAATCAACGTAGCCAAGGCGGCAATAGCAGTTAGAGAGAATATTAAGGGAATGAAGATTAGGAGTAAGACCAGAATACAAATGAAGATGGCGAGAGAGAGAAATGACAGTATTAAATGGTGGAAAGGGTTTGATCTTCAGCATAGCAGTAAAAAGCTGACAATAATCAATAATAGTAGGAAGAGGATGCAATGAATTCAATTCATGATAAACAGAAATAGCAGAATCAAGGTTAGTAAACCCTAATTTACATTGTTGTCTCAAAGAATGAAGCATCAATTTAGGGTGATGGTTATCAGAGTTAAAATGAAAATCAGTAATGGTAGAGTAAAAGCGTGGTTGAAACTGAAACGAATAAAAGTGTTTGGAAAAGAGAAGAGTACCTCGAAGCTCGTTAATGGCCATCACCATCTTCATCCAACTAATTAATTTGGAAATTTTCCAATTTGGGGATTTGGGGATTTAGGGTTTCAAATGAAATTTGGGGACGATAATCTCCCACAGTCCCACACAAGTACACAACTATATCTTCACTAATCACCTAATTAGTCTGTGTCTCAAAATTTACTTCCACTAAGCTAAATTACTTGCTAATATGCAAAACTGATTAATTTAAAATGAAGGGAAATATATTCATCGTGCTAAATGGAAAATTACTAATTCATTAATTTGAGATGTTTATAAAATATATCAAATGACATTTTTGTGTAAATTGTAGAAAAATTGAGGGTAAAAGTGTCATTTTCAAGTATAAAATAATAATGATTTGAAAATTCTTGAGACCAAAAATCCAACTTGAGATGTTTATAAAACATCTCAAATTGATGAACTTGGAATTCCTTGTGCTTAGAGTTATATTGCCTATATATAACATAAAAAGTAGAAACAATTTAAAAATTTATGACAAAGTTTCACAACATTTAAAATAATTAATGCTTAATTAAACTTTTTATTTTCATTCTAAGTTTCTTATAAATAAGGGAAATCATTAACTAAAAACTGAATCGGTAACATTAACAAAGCATGTGTTGAAATTTGTGTCACGAGTGGAAAAACACCCTATTAGTAATCATGGGTTTAGGCCTATTAGAATCCTTTTTATGTTCAAGAAATAAAAAGAGAACACATTTACAGCCTCTTTGAGGTGCCTAGCTTCACACAAGCCATCAATTTATAATATTATATGTGTAAATATCAGGGATAATAACTCCATTATTCTCCATTATCAATGGCTCGTCGTCATTCACCTCCTCCCCAGCCTACTCTTTCTTTGTCATTCACCTAGACTATCCCACTTCCCAAAACCCATTTTAATGGGCTACTTCATCTCAACCATAGATGACATCAACAATAGTGTATGACGACCACTTGCTTTATTACGGTGTTCATCTTAACTGCAATGTTCATTTATGTTTTTATTTGAGTCTAATTTCTGCTTTGATTTACTCTAGGTTGACTAGAAAGAATTGTTCTAATTTGAGATAAATAGTTTTCAAATTTGTTTAATTTAGGAAACAAAGAGGTGACACAAATGTAAGAAACAAATGAATAAAGAATGAAGAGATTAAGTCAAAAGGTGTTAAAAAGTCGACTATTCTAACTGGAAAAATAAGTCTTGAAACTGGATTTCCATAGGTAAACATTGAGGAAGGGCTATTAATTTCAAATTGTAAGCAAAGGTAAAATTATTAAATAATACACTTTCCGGCCCTGATATGTTTAAAATCTTAACATTATTCATAACTCTTAAGATGAGAGAATCTAGTCATGTGAGATGTACAGATATTTAACGTCAAACAAATACATTGACATATATACAAATCAAAACATATCAAATAAATGAAAATAGAGAGAGTAATAAAAAAGTGAGACTATTACTTACAAATCACTAAAAGCTCATTTGATTACTTTTTCCTTTTTATTTATCACTTTTTAAAATAACCCCTTATTAAAAATTTATTGTATTTAACAATCTTTTGTTTTTTTTTTTTATCACCTTTACACTGCTTTTGTATAAACTTTATAAGAGGGAAAGGGAGGGGAAGAAAAAACAAAAGAAAAGAAAGGGAGGTGAAGGAAGGGGAGTCGGTGACACCAATTTCGCATTGAATTTGCAGTACCCACCTACTACTTCATCAAGAGGAGTCGAGGACACCACCCTTACATAGTTACATATATGACTGTCTATCCATCGAGTTACACTACAAGAAAGCTTCCAACTGTAAAAATTGCACATGAGTAACACAATGCGATAACTTGGGTAATCTTATCACCATAAATGCTTTCTATCTATGCTCGACAAATGCTTTTATAGAGGAAATTATGCAAGTATGCAATACATGCATCTCACAGTTAAAAAGGCTTTAACATCATGAAGTTAAGGTGGCATCCCCTCGTCATCCATGCAATGTGAGCTTGAAAACATTGCTCACAGCTTCACGACTATCCCACTAAGTACAGCAACATACATAGAGCATAAAAAATTGATATTACAGCAAGAGATATGAGCGATACTTTTTAAAATCATACTACAAATTTCCTGAAATTTTTGCCTGACACTGCTTTCGCCTAACCTGCTAAGGAAGACTCGCCTGCCTTGACACAAAACTCCTTTTCCTAGGTGTTTCACCAATGAACTTGTCACTGCCCTTGTCTTTTGTAGAGGAGACCAAACCTTTGAATATGAACTCGCGCTTAATGCCACCTCCCTAAAAAAGGCACGTGCCTGTATTGCAGTCTTGTGCTTTAGTGTGCATGTACATCAATATAATTACGCAGCCAAACACAAACAGCAATTTTCTCTTCCCTACTACTCTGCAGTTGAAACAACATAAGTGTCTAAGAAATTCCGGACATGATATGGTGTATGTGTCGAAGAAATTCCAAATGACTTGTACTACTTAAAACTTCTATTTCGTTGTTGTTTTGAAAGGATGTAGTACTTTAAACTTAAAAGAAACTGGCAGTCACAGTGCAAAGAAGAACTATACACCACCTTTGAACATAGAATAGTTAAGATTCAATTACATTCAAGAATTTACCAATGGGAAGTTAGGAACGGCTGTTGAGCCTATGAGCACAGAGAGTCCCAGTGTTGGGTGATTCCCATACTTCAAACAGTAACATAAACAAGAGATTCAACTGGTTAAGGAATTTGTTGTCCACCCTCTGATAATTATTTTAGCTAGCTCCAACCTGAGTAAAAATGCTCACCGTTTAAAACATTATAACCAAGTAAGCCTTTCATACAATTATACGATTCACATGATGATAGAGCACAAAGTAAAATGAGCTAGCGACCATCACTTACGGAGTGACAGCCCTATAAATGCCACAAGTAAGATGCAATGTTCTTATGTGAGCTTCATATTATGGACTAAAAACAGAAAAGAATATCTACACAAAACCAGCAATACTAAAAACGGCTTTTAAAAAGCAAAGGAATGGTCGAATAATGGTATCAAATATGAACGTGAACCCATCCAATGCTCATCAACAAAAGATAAATTGTGCCACCAGTTTGGATTATTAAACACTCAAGACATTAGTCCCAAATATTGTCCTAACGCAGGAGAACATACCGATCCACAGCATCTCATTCCAAATTCTTAAAGCATTTCTATGGTGTCTACTTACATATGCTTTGCCCCTCAACATCTAAAAAGCACCATTGACATATGTTCACTGAATTGAATCAATATACAAAATATGAGGTCAATGATGTTGGAGCATCTAAACAGACTAGAGAAATTAGTAAATAGTGAAGGAAAGGAATCGAAGTATTGTTAAGATTTACATCATACAAAAATATAAAATATAAAATATATATAAAAAAAAAAAGAAGTTGCCCACTAAAAAAAATACAAAAACAAAGGAGCTAATCCACTATTTTGAAAGAAACACATACACAGGTTGTTGTCAGGTTAATCATCACATGCTAAATTTACTAACATCATGACAAGAATATAATAAGCATGATAAAAATACATAGTGGCCTCTAGGGCCTTCACATCAACAGTAGTACAGTACTCTATACAATGAGCACAGGGCAGCTATCTGGTCAGCATGTGAACCGATCTCTAAACTATCAGTCACACAGATACGCTGCTACTTGTAACACCTCATCTGATAACATCAAATGCACAAAGGATTTCATTTGCGTGATTTCAGATGACAAGGCTATTAACCTTAAAGTGAAATGCCACAAGGAGCACATCTGGTCAGATTTGGCTAAATTGCATCATTCCAGCAAAGCCCAGAGGAAGACAGTAAGACACATATAAATACGAAATCACAAAGCACTACGTTCTCATGACTTATACCAATTTATGAAAAACTCACAAAAATGAGTTTGAGCTTGCAGGTGCTCGCTCAAAATATAGTTGACAGCTCGTAACTCATCACGGGCAGTCAAAAGAAGAGTAAGCTTACCAGATTTCATTTGCAATTCTTGCACTTTCAAAATTCAGATCCAGGAATTAGACTCAAAGCAATTTGTTAATATAACTAATGTCAAGTTTATGAAAATCCCTCATTTGAGTCTGAGCTTTAAAATCTTCAAATAGACAAAGGAAGAGGGATCTTAGCAATTTTCAAACGCAATACTCAATCTTCTGCAATTTTGATCCATTACAAGTGCACCAAAAAACCAATTTGCATCAGCTGGACTGCAAAAGAAAGCCACAATGTTGTGCAGTGTATTATGGACTCAATTCTTTGCAACCTAATCCATTACAAGTGTACAAGTGGTGCAAGCATCAATCAAACAAATTTTTTTTAACAAAATTGGTACAGCAAGAAAATATAGCCCAGATCAAGAATACTAGAACAGCAAACACTGCAGGCTGTTAGAGTCAAAGACACATAATCCATAAAGGACTTGGAAGAAGAACAGTGAAATCCGGGTGTACAAAATCAGAGAATACAAAGAGGCCAAAAAAAAAAAAAAATTGCTAGATCGCAACTTTGCATGCAAAAGATAACCATTGTAACACCACACAGGGATAAACTAAGAACACACGCGTTTTCATGTGTGCAAATTCTAAAGCTTCAGTTGCTCTATTACAAAGGAACTCTTTTGAAGAGTTACTTTGCCATTTATAATTGTTTTCAAAAACAAGTAATAAATAAAAAAAATAATTTCATATTGCAGATAACAAAAAGTACAAAAGATCTTGACCTTACCTGTAGTATACATTATGAAGCGGGTGTATAGTACTATGCATTTAAGCCTTGTCAGACTCTCATTCTTAACAATAAGTTCCAGCATTGTCATCAGCAAAGCCTTAGAAAGAGACATGTCCTTGAGCATTTGTAACACAAAATATTTTTGCATAGCCGTGTAACATGGTAAGATTCATATAAACCAGCTTAAAAGTGCCAACCATTTGCACACCAGTATCTCCTTGCATTCTCATTAACACGCGCTTTTTTTACTTTTAGGAAAAGCTTATATGCGGTGCCTACTTTATCAAAGGCCATTAATTTTTTATATAATTTGCTATAAATAAGCCTGCTTGGACAAAACCCCTTACGTAGAGCCTCTTCCATGACACTTACAGCAATATCAAGCTGCCCATTATTGCACAACCCATTGACAACATATTCGTAAACATCCATATCAGAGGAACATCCACTCTCTTGCATCTCATCCCACAACTTTAAAAGCATTCCACATTTACCAAAACGTGAAAGTCTCACAAGCAACAATTTATAAGCAGTCGGCGATATTACACATCCCCACTTTCTAGCTTTTTTATATATTATCATCGCAGCATGGGGAGGACCATAACTACACAAAGGTTTAATGAAAGTGGTTACCATCCCAGTGGTAGGAATGACTCCTTGGTGCAACATCTTGTCAAACAATTCAAGTGCATCAGCTACTTTTCGAGCTTTCACTAAACCACCAATTATTTTGGCATAGCTGTCAATGTCTGGTGGGCAGTTTTTTCTTGACATTTCTTCAAAGTATTTCACACATTCGTCAAATTTACCAACTGAAACGTAGTTACCAATTATCGCATTGTACACTCCTACATCGGGTAAACACCCTTGACCCTCCATGCTTTCAAAAATCTTAATAGCATCATCAATCAGACCAGCTCTACCCAAACCTTCAATAAGACAGCTATAAGTCTTACAATCGGGATGAAACCCATCTTCTACCATCACTTTTAGACATGTCTCCATTTCATTAACCTTACCTAACTTCGCCCACCCACTGATCACCACATTATAAGTCGCACAATCAAACACCACTTTTCCCTTCATCGAATTAAGCAGCGAATTCGCCATGCCCTCGTGAGATCGCTTACACAAACACCTCAGTAGCACGTTGAATTGCTCCGTGTCACGCTTCATCCCAAACTTCCCCAAATTCCTAAAAATCTCCACCGCTTTCAACACATAACAAGCCCTAATAAAACTATCCAACACAATCTCAAGCGTCTCAACACTAGCACTAACCCCTTCAGCACGCATTCCTCGAAACATATCCACCATAAACTCAAAGAACTTCCTTCTTCCAAGAGACTTAAGAATCACATGATAAACACCTAAATCTTTCTCAACACCTGGTTGCTTAATCGCCCAATTAAAAAACAAAATCATAGCTTCACCCCCTAAATTTCCCCAATCTAAAACCCTAGAAACAACATCAACACTTAGTTCGAAATCACCTAACGCTGTACTCAAAGCATTTTCAATCAAAGCTTTACCATTTAGTTTCAGGAGAAAAACCCCACGTAATTTATCTTCTAACGGTAAAAACCCATCTGCAGAAACCCTAATTAAGGAATGATCTTCATCCAAAGGTTTCACTGAATTAGGATTGTAAATATTATTAGGGATTGAAGATGTTCGATTAACTGATAAAAGATCAGATATTTCAGCAAGAACTTTAGATTCATTAATGTTATTGAGATTAGTTGATTGTTGAATGAATTCATTGAAAGTGTGATTTTCTTTAGTTTGGTGTTGTTCAAAGTTAGATGAAGAAGGTTCATTAATGGTGGAAAAATGAGAAATGAGAGAGGAAAATGAGTACCTGAATAGTTTTTGAAAACCTATGAATCTTTGAATTGAAATTGCCATGGAAGTGTTGAAGATGAAGCTCAGATTTCTACCATTTTAGCACCAAAACCATAGTAATAGATAATTTTGAAGGTTAATTTGTAAATTCGATAGATTGAGGGTTGAGCGGGATGATAATTGACGGCTGTGAATCAAAGACTGCTAGACCATTATAGTTAGGGTTTATACTTTATAATTTGCTAATTGGTAAGTGGTAACAATGTAAACTTGAATTGAGTCAAACCGAGCCGAGACGAGTAGTATAGTGTTCGGCTTCAGGTTTTGTTCATGAATGTGCAACTTCATGAACATATACACTAAATCTATTTCAAATTAGGTGTAATAATTTTAAAAAATGGATGCAATAAATGTCTTTATTTCCCCTTTTCATGATGATATTCCTCTATTTCGCTCTCTTCCTTTTACACTAACATGAAATTCTTATCTAGAGTCCCTACAATTCAATTTGTTACATCTATTTCGAAACAGAGGTAATACTTCATATTACATATTACTATATTAAAGACAATCAAGTGCTGGATTAGGCCAAACAAATGTATAAATTTTAAGCCCAATTATCGAGGCTAAACTTCTTGCCCAAATCCCATAAATTCGAGTGGATCTTGACGGGCGGCGAGATCAAAGCATAAAATTTCAACCTAATCATCAAGCGGTTCCATATAACTTGCAACACATCCTTTTGCTTGTTTAAATTTTAACTCAATTTACACCATTAGAATGCTTCTTTGAAATGAATGCCAAATGCTGGTGAAAGGAGGAAGTATTTATCAAGTCAGGCTCGAACTCAAGCTTGAATTTCAAGTCAAGACAAATTTGCAAAGTCACCAATTCAAGCCAACTTGAGCTTTGTAAAACAAGTACATTCGACTAGGCAAACATCATTAACACAAATAACTATCTTGCTCCGGCCATCAGCTTCAAAATGAATGTTTTATCAAGCATACATAAGTTTTACCATTTTTCACATAATCATATGGGCATATCAACTATACATTTTTACATCCAAGGACCATAATTGAAAGAAGTAATTGCAAATCTCATCGAACAATGGATGAACCTTACAATGAAAAATTGGGTTACAAAGGAGAAAGATCTAACTCTAGTTTCTCAAATTCATTAACAAAGGCCGAGGAATTATGTACTAGGGGCCAACCTTCAAATTGCTCACTTCTGAATGGTAAGTTCCTTGGCAATATCTCTTGTTAGGCTAAATTGCATAGTGCTGTGCCAGGGAAACAAAGTACGAGTAACTGGTAGCTTTCTCCGAAGATCCTGCCATTGACCATAACAATGACAAGGAAACATAAATTGATAGTAAAGGATTATGAAGCCACAAGAACACTCTATGCACACTCTCACAAAATCCTTAATGATTCTTGAATTTGGCATGTAAGCTACTGTTTTATACCATTTATGAAGTACTGCTAGGATGTTAGATTGTTGGATCACATACTAACATACACAATCTTAAATTTGTTGGAAATTTGTGTGTGTGTGCGTAGGTGGGTGGGGGTTATGACTTATTTCTGATCTATAATTCTAAATGCTCAAAAAACAAACCAACACTTACACCCCATTTGGTGGTCCACAACAAATGGAGGGAAGGGAATGAGTTTGAAGTGTAGTTTAGTGAGGAAATCAATATTGCAATCCCACTGTGATGCAACCGCATTCCCGATTTTGCTCATGTCGTTTCATTACCATTTTCCGGGGTTGGGGAGATTAGGTGAGACTGTGGCAATGAAGTTTTATGATAGAAATAGACATGAAGTTAACTAGCAATCTAGCATTCCATAGGAATGTAAATTCACTTTCCTTATAAAATTACATACAAATTCACTCCCTTTACCACCATTTATGGCCACCTAGTAAAGGGCCGCAAAATGCTTCAAATTTAATGAATAGTCAAATATTAACAGAAGATAGTACCTTAAAAGTGGTGTCTGGCAGCTTTAAGTAGGAAGCCTGCACAGGAAAATTTACAGCAAAAGATGCAGAAAATGTCAACAAGTTCACCAATAATTTGTAACATGATGATAGTAATTAGTAACAAATGCAAATAAAGAAGATATTCTAATCTCAATGCTGTATAGCTGTGACAAAGACGCAGCGGAGCAAAGATATAAAATTGCAGCTTCATTTGAAGGGGAAAAAAGAAAAAAAAGCATTCAACCATCTGCTTATACCATTATATCGTCCCAGACATTCTAATTTTATTCAGTTGATCAAGTAGTAATTTAAATTCATTTAACCAGTACCTCAAGAGATGCTAAATACTCCGTTTCTTTCTGCCGAATGATGTTGGCAATGGCTAAAGCTGATTCTTCTGGGCTCTGAAACATAAATAACAATCACCCAGAATAATAATAAATAATGGAACAAATTAATAAGGAAAAGTTCTAACACATACATAGCAGTTTCATATTCTTCTCAAAAACAGAAAAACTGCTTTCTTCTTGGGGAGGAAGAACAGAGAGGAGCAGTTCTTTCATAAATAATTTATGCTACCAATCCCCACTCCAACAGACCCATTTGGGGAAGTAGCCAGTTGACTGCTAGGCTACATAAGAAACTTATTGTTAAAATTTATCGAAGAAAAATAAAAATAAAAAATATATAAAAAAAAATACAAAAACAAATGAGCTAATCCACTATTTTGAAAGAAACACATACACAGGTTGTTGTTGTTGTCAGGTTAATCATCACATGCTAAATTTACTAACATCATGACAAGAATATAATAAGCATGATAAAAATACATAGTGGCCTCTAGGGCCTTCACATCAACAATAGTACTCTATACAATGAGCACAGGGCAGCTATCTGGTCAGCATGTGAACCGATCTCTAAACTATCAGTCATACAGATACGCTGCTACTTGTAACACCTCATCTGATAACATCAAATGCACAAAGGATTTCATTTGTGTGATTTCAGATGACAAGGCTATTAACCTTAAAGTGAAATGCCACAAGGAGCACATCTGGTCAGATTTGGCTAAATTGCATCATTCCAGCAAAGCCCAGAGGAAGACAGTAAGACACATATAAATACGAAATCACAAAGCACTACGTTCGTTCTCCTGACTTATACCAATTTATGAAAAACTCACAAAAATGAGTTTGAGCTTTCAGGTGCTCGCTCAAAATATAGCTGACAGCTCGTAACTCATCATGGGCAGTCAAAAGAAGAGTAAGCTTACCAGATTTCATATGCAATTCTCGCACTTTCAAAATTCAGATCCAGGAATTAGACTCAAAGCAATTTGTTAATATAACTAATGTCAAGTTTATGAAAATCCCTCATTTGAGTCTGAGCTTTAAAATCTTCAAATAGACAAAGGAAGAGGGATCTTAGCAATTTTCAAATGCAATACTCAATCTTCCGCAATTTTGATCCATTACAAGTGCACCAAAAAACCAATTTGCATCAGCTGAACTGCAAAAGAAAGCCACAATGTTGTGCAGTGTATTATGGACTCAATTCTTTGCAACCTAATCCATTACAAGTGTACAAGTGGTGCAAGCATCAATCAAACAAANGCTAGACCATTATTAATCATGTGTTGAAAGATAGCACGTGCTTCACCAACCTTACCTTCTTTACAATACATGTCGATCAGCATGGAGTAGGTTTGGATATTAGGAGTTATGTTGTTGTGCAACATATCAGTCAAATACTCCTGAGCCTCTTTCCAACGCCCCAAAGTGCACAACCCTCGAATTAAGGTATTATAGGTGACAACATCAGGTGAAATGCCCTTGAATTTCATCTCAGCAAAAAGTTGGAGGGCATGAGGTAATAACTGGTCTTTACAAAGACTATCAATGATGGTACTATAAATGACAACATCAGGCATACAATGTCCATGAGACTCCATATTTTTAAGGAGCTTAAGAGCGCCCGCATTGTCACCCCTACTGCAGAGGCCTTTAAACATGGTACCATAAGTGAATAAGTCGGGTTGAAACCCAAGCTTAACAATATGATGTAACAATTGAACAGCACGGTCAAATTGATGGGTATGAATGAGACCATTGATGAGTGTGGTAAAAGTGACAATATTAGGCTGATATCCAAGTTTAATGATGAGAGTGACAACAGAAAACCCGAAATCAACGTAGCCAAGGCGGCAATAGCAGTTAGAGAGAATATTAAGGGAATGAAGATTAGGAGTAAGACCAGAATACAAATGAAGATGGCGAGAGAGAGAAATGACAGTATTAAATGGTGGAAAGGGTTTGATCTTCAGCATAGCAGTAAAAAGCTGACAATAATCAATAATAGTAGGAAGAGGATGCAATGAATTCAATTCATGATAAACAGAAATAGCAGAATCAAGGTTAGTAAACCCTAATTTACATTGTTGTCTCAAAGAATGAAGCATCAATTTAGGGTGATGGTTATCAGAGTTAAAATGAAAATCAGTAATGGTAGAGTAAAAGCGTGGTTGAAACTGAAACGAATAAAAGTGTTTGGAAAAGAGAAGAGTACCTCGAAGCTCGTTAATGGCCATCACCATCTTCATCCAACTAATTAATTTGGAAATTTTCCAATTTGGGGATTTGGGGATTTAGGGTTTCAAATGAAATTTGGGGACGATAATCTCCCACAGTCCCACACAAGTACACAACTATATCTTCACTAATCACCTAATTAGTCTGTGTCTCAAAATTTACTTCCACTAAGCTAAATTACTTGCTAATATGCAAAACTGATTAATTTAAAATGAAGGGAAATATATTCATCGTGCTAAATGGAAAATTACTAATTCATTAATTTGAGATGTTTATAAAATATATCAAATGACATTTTTGTGTAAATTGTAGAAAAATTGAGGGTAAAAGTGTCATTTTCAAGTATAAAATAATAATGATTTGAAAATTCTTGAGACCAAAAATCCAACTTGAGATGTTTATAAAACATCTCAAATTGATGAACTTGGAATTCCTTGTGCTTAGAGTTATATTGCCTATATATAACATAAAAAGTAGAAACAATTTAAAAATTTATGACAAAGTTTCACAACATTTAAAATAATTAATGCTTAATTAAACTTTTTATTTTCATTCTAAGTTTCTTATAAATAAGGGAAATCATTAACTAAAAACTGAATCGGTAACATTAACAAAGCATGTGTTGAAATTTGTGTCACGAGTGGAAAAACACCCTATTAGTAATCATGGGTTTAGGCCTATTAGAATCCTTTTTATGTTCAAGAAATAAAAAGAGAACACATTTACAGCCTCTTTGAGGTGCCTAGCTTCACACAAGCCATCAATTTATAATATTATATGTGTAAATATCAGGGATAATAACTCCATTATTCTCCATTATCAATGGCTCGTCGTCATTCACCTCCTCCCCAGCCTACTCTTTCTTTGTCATTCACCTAGACTATCCCACTTCCCAAAACCCATTTTAATGGGCTACTTCATCTCAACCATAGATGACATCAACAATAGTGTATGACGACCACTTGCTTTATTACGGTGTTCATCTTAACTGCAATGTTCATTTATGTTTTTATTTGAGTCTAATTTCTGCTTTGATTTACTCTAGGTTGACTAGAAAGAATTGTTCTAATTTGAGATAAATAGTTTTCAAATTTGTTTAATTTAGGAAACAAAGAGGTGACACAAATGTAAGAAACAAATGAATAAAGAATGAAGAGATTAAATCAAAAGGTGTTAAAAAGTCGACTATTGTAACTGGAAAAATAAGTCTTGAAACTGGATTTCCATAGGTAAACATTGAGGAAGGGCTATTAATTTCAAATTGTAAGCAAAGGTAAAATTATTAAATAATACACTTTCCGGCCCTGATATGTTTAAAATCTTAACATTATTCATAACTCTTAAGATGAGAGAATCTAGTCATGTGAGATGTACAGATATTTAACGTCAAACAAATACATTGACATATATACAAATCAAAACATATCAAATAAATGAAAATAGAGAGAGTAATAAAAAAGTGAGACTATTACTTACAAATCACTAAAAGCTCATTTGATTACTTTTTCCTTTTTATTTATCACTTTTTAAAATAACCCCTTATTATAAATTTATTGTATTTAACAATCTTTTGTTTTTTTTTTTTATCACCTTTACACTGCTTTTGTATAAACTTTATAAGAGGGAAAGGGAGGGGAAGAAAAAACAAAAGAAAAGAAAGGGAGGTGAAGGAAGGGGAGTCGGTGACACCAATTTCGCATTGAATTTGCAGTACCCACCTACTACTTCATCAAGAGGAGTCGAGGACACCACCCTTACATAGTTACATATATGACTGTCTATCCATCGAGTTACACTACAAGAAAGCTTCCAACTGTAAAAATTGCACATGAGTAACACAATGCGATAACTTGGGTAATCTTATCACCATAAATGCTTTCTATCTATGCTCGACAAATGCTTTTATAGAGGAAATTATGCAAGTATGCAATACATGCATCTCACAGTTAAAAAGGCTTTAACATCATGAAGTTAAGGTGGCATCCCCTCGTCATCCATGCAATGTGAGCTTGAAAACATTGCTCACAGCTTCACGACTATCCCACTAAGTACAGCAACATACATAGAGCATAAAAAATTGATATTACAGCAAGAGATATGAGCGATACTTTTTAAAATCATACTACAAATTTCCTGAAATTTTTGCCTGACACTGCTTTCGCCTAACCTGCTAAGGAAGACTCGCCTGCCTTGACANAATCTCATCGAACAATGGATGAACCTTACAATGAAAAATTGGGTTACAAAGGAGAAAGATCTAACTCTAGTTTCTCAAATTCATTAACAAAGGCCGAGGAATTATGTACTAGGGGCCAACCTTCAAATTGCTCACTTCTGAATGGTAAGTTCCTTGGCAATATCTCTTGTTAGGCTAAATTGCATAGTGCTGTGCCAGGGAAACAAAGTACGAGTAACTGGTAGCTTTCTCCGAAGATCCTGCCATTGACCATAACAATGACAAGGAAACATAAATTGATAGTAAAGGATTATGAAGCCACAAGAACACTCTATGCACACTCTCACAAAATCCTTAATGATTCTTGAATTTGGCATGTAAGCTACTGTTTTATACCATTTATGAAGTACTGCTAGGATGTTAGATTGTTGGATCACATACTAACATACACAATCTTAAATTTGTTGGAAATTTGTGTGTGTGTGCGTAGGTGGGTGGGGGTTATGACTTATTTCTGATCTATAATTCTAAATGCTCAAAAAACAAACCAACACTTACACCCCATTTGGTGGTCCACAACAAATGGAGGGAAGGGAATGAGTTTGAAGTGTAGTTTAGTGAGGAAATCAATATTGCAATCCCACTGTGATGCAACCGCATTCCCGATTTTGCTCATGTCGTTTCATTACCATTTTCCGGGGTTGGGGAGATTAGGTGAGACTGTGGCAATGAAGTTTTATGATAGAAATAGACATGAAGTTAACTAGCAATCTAGCATTCCATAGGAATGTAAATTCACTTTCCTTATAAAATTACATACAAATTCACTCCCTTTACCACCATTTATGGCCACCTAGTAAAGGGCCGCAAAATGCTTCAAATTTAATGAATAGTCAAATATTAACAGAAGATAGTACCTTAAAAGTGGTGTCTGGCAGCTTTAAGTAGGAAGCCTGCACAGGAAAATTTACAGCAAAAGATGCAGAAAATGTCAACAAGTTCACCAATAATTTGTAACATGATGATAGTAATTAGTAACAAATGCAAATAAAGAAGATATTCTAATCTCAATGCTGTATAGCTGTGACAAAGACGCAGCGGAGCAAAGATATAAAATTGCAGCTTCATTTGAAGGGGAAAAAAGAAAAAAAAGCATTCAACCATCTGCTTATACCATTATATCGTCCCAGACATTCTAATTTTATTCAGTTGATCAAGTAGTAATTTAAATTCATTTAACCAGTACCTCAAGAGATGCTAAATACTCCGTTTCTTTCTGCCGAATGATGTTGGCAATGGCTAAAGCTGATTCTTCTGGGCTCTGAAACATAAATAACAATCACCCAGAATAATAATAAATAATGGAACAAATTAATAAGGAAAAGTTCTAACACATACATAGCAGTTTCATATTCTTCTCAAAAACAGAAAAACTGCTTTCTTCTTGGGGAGGAAGAACAGAGAGGAGCAGTTCTTTCATAAATAATTTATGCTACCAATCCCCACTCCAACAGACCCATTTGGGGAAGTAGCCAGTTGACTGCTAGGCTACATAAGAAACTTATTGTTAAAATTTATCGAAGAAAAATAAAAATAAAAAATATATAAAAAAAAATACAAAAACAAATGAGCTAATCCACTATTTTGAAAGAAACACATACACAGGTTGTTGTTGTTGTCAGGTTAATCATCACATGCTAAATTTACTAACATCATGACAAGAATATAATAAGCATGATAAAAATACATAGTGGCCTCTAGGGCCTTCACATCAACAGTAGTACAGTACTCTATACAATGAGCACAGGGCAGCTATCTGGTCAGCATGTGAACCGATCTCTAAACTATCAGTCACACAGATACGCTGCTACTTGTAACACCTCATCTGATAACATCAAATGCACAAAGGATTTCATTTGCGTGATTTCAGATGACAAGGCTATTAACCTTAAAGTGAAATGCCACAAGGAGCACATCTGGTCAGATTTGGCTAAATTGCATCATTCCAGCAAAGCCCAGAGGAAGACAGTAAGACACATATAAATACGAAATCACAAAGCACTACGTTCTCATGACTTATACCAATTTATGAAAAACTCACAAAAATGAGTTTGAGCTTGCAGGTGCTCGCTCAAAATATAGTTGACAGCTCGTAACTCATCACGGGCAGTCAAAAGAAGAGTAAGCTTACCAGATTTCATTTGCAATTCTTGCACTTTCAAAATTCAGATCCAGGAATTAGACTCAAAGCAATTTGTTAATATAACTAATGTCAAGTTTATGAAAATCCCTCATTTGAGTCTGAGCTTTAAAATCTTCAAATAGACAAAGGAAGAGGGATCTTAGCAATTTTCAAACGCAATACTCAATCTTCTGCAATTTTGATCCATTACAAGTGCACCAAAAAACCAATTTGCATCAGCTGGACTGCAAAAGAAAGCCACAATGTTGTGCAGTGTATTATGGACTCAATTCTTTGCAACCTAATCCATTACAAGTGTACAAGTGGTGCAAGCATCAATCAAACAAATTTTTTTTAACAAAATTGGTACAGCAAGAAAATATAGCCCAGATCAAGAATACTAGAACAGCAAACACTGCAGGCTGTTAGAGTCAAAGACACATAATCCATAAAGGACTTGGAAGAAGAACAGTGAAATCCGGGTGTACAAAATCAGAGAATACAAAGAGGCCAAAAAAAAAAAAAAATTGCTAGATCGCAACTTTGCATGCAAAAGATAACCATTGTAACACCACACAGGGATAAACTAAGAACACACGCGTTTTCATGTGTGCAAATTCTAAAGCTTCAGTTGCTCTATTACAAAGGAACTCTTTTGAAGAGTTACTTTGCCATTTATAATTGTTTTCAAAAACAAGTAATAAATAAAAAAAATAATTTCATATTGCAGATAACAAAAAGTACAAAAGATCTTGACCTTACCTGTAGTATACATTATGAAGCGGGTGTATAGTACTATGCATTTAAGCCTTGTCAGACTCTCATTCTTAACAATAAGTTCCAGCATTGTCATCAGCAAAGCCTTAGAAAGAGACATGTCCTTGAGCATTTGTAACACAAAATATTTTTGCATAGCCGTGTAACATGGTAAGATTCATATAAACCAGCTTAAAAGTGCCAACCATTTGCACACCAGTATCTCCTTGCATTCTCATTAACACGCGCTTTTTTTACTTTTAGGAAAAGCTTATATGCGGTGCCTACTTTATCAAAGGCCATTAATTTTTTATATAATTTGCTATAAATAAGCCTGCTTGGACAAAACCCCTTACGTAGAGCCTCTTCCATGACACTTACAGCAATATCA
This sequence comes from Suaeda aralocaspica, assembly GCA_016808085.1. Taxonomy (NCBI): domain Eukaryota; kingdom Viridiplantae; phylum Streptophyta; class Magnoliopsida; order Caryophyllales; family Amaranthaceae; genus Suaeda; species Suaeda aralocaspica. Next base: position 386,120 of record PYUH01004041.1, on the reverse strand, counting down.
AGCTGCCCATTATTGCACAACCCATTGACAACATATTCGTAAACATCCATATCAGAGGAACATCCACTCTCTTGCATCTCATCCCACAACTTTAAAAGCATTCCACATTTACCAAAACGTGAAAGTCTCACAAGCAACAATTTATAAGCAGTCGGCGATATTACACATCCCCACTTTCTAGCTTTTTTATATATTATCATCGCAGCATGGGGAGGACCATAACTACACAAAGGTTTAATGAAAGTGGTTACCATCCCAGTGGTAGGAATGACTCCTTGGTGCAACATCTTGTCAAACAATTCAAGTGCATCAGCTACTTTTCGAGCTTTCACTAAACCACCAATTATTTTGGCATAGCTGTCAATGTCTGGTGGGCAGTTTTTTCTTGACATTTCTTCAAAGTATTTCACACATTCGTCAAATTTACCAACTGAAACGTAGTTACCAATTATCGCATTGTACACTCCTACATCGGGTAAACACCCTTGACCCTCCATGCTTTCAAAAATCTTAATAGCATCATCAATCAGACCAGCTCTACCCAAACCTTCAATAAGACAGCTATAAGTCTTACAATCGGGATGAAACCCATCTTCTACCATCACTTTTAGACATGTCTCCATTTCATTAACCTTACCTAACTTCGCCCACCCACTGATCACCACATTATAAGTCGCACAATCAAACACCACTTTTCCCTTCATCGAATTAAGCAGCGAATTCGCCATGCCCTCGTGAGATCGCTTACACAAACACCTCAGTAGCACGTTGAATTGCTCCGTGTCACGCTTCATCCCAAACTTCCCCAAATTCCTAAAAATCTCCACCGCTTTCAACACATAACAAGCCCTAATAAAACTATCCAACACAATCTCAAGCGTCTCAACACTAGCACTAACCCCTTCAGCACGCATTCCTCGAAACATATCCACCATAAACTCAAAGAACTTCCTTCTTCCAAGAGACTTAAGAATCACATGATAAACACCTAAATCTTTCTCAACACCTGGTTGCTTAATCGCCCAATTAAAAAACAAAATCATAGCTTCACCCCCTAAATTTCCCCAATCTAAAACCCTAGAAACAACATCAACACTTAGTTCGAAATCACCTAACGCTGTACTCAAAGCATTTTCAATCAAAGCTTTACCATTTAGTTTCAGGAGAAAAACCCCACGTAATTTATCTTCTAACGGTAAAAACCCATCTGCAGAAACCCTAATTAAGGAATGATCTTCATCCAAAGGTTTCACTGAATTAGGATTGTAAATATTATTAGGGATTGAAGATGTTCGATTAACTGATAAAAGATCAGATATTTCAGCAAGAACTTTAGATTCATTAATGTTATTGAGATTAGTTGATTGTTGAATGAATTCATTGAAAGTGTGATTTTCTTTAGTTTGGTGTTGTTCAAAGTTAGATGAAGAAGGTTCATTAATGGTGGAAAAATGAGAAATGAGAGAGGAAAATGAGTACCTGAATAGTTTTTGAAAACCTATGAATCTTTGAATTGAAATTGCCATGGAAGTGTTGAAGATGAAGCTCAGATTTCTACCATTTTAGCACCAAAACCATAGTAATAGATAATTTTGAAGGTTAATTTGTAAATTCGATAGATTGAGGGTTGAGCGGGATGATAATTGACGGCTGTGAATCAAAGACTGCTAGACCATTATAGTTAGGGTTTATACTTTATAATTTGCTAATTGGTAAGTGGTAACAATGTAAACTTGAATTGAGTCAAACCGAGCCGAGACGAGTAGTATAGTGTTCGGCTTCAGGTTTTGTTCATGAATGTGCAACTTCATGAACATATACACTAAATCTATTTCAAATTAGGTGTAATAATTTTAAAAAATGGATGCAATAAATGTCTTTATTTCCCCTTTTCATGATGATATTCCTCTATTTCGCTCTCTTCCTTTTACACTAACATGAAATTCTTATCTAGAGTCCCTACAATTCAATTTGTTACATCTATTTCGAAACAGAGGTAATACTTCATATTACATATTACTATATTAAAGACAATCAAGTGCTGGATTAGGCCAAACAAATGTATAAATTTTAAGCCCAATTATCGAGGCTAAACTTCTTGCCCAAATCCCATAAATTCGAGTGGATCTTGACGGGCGGCGAGATCAAAGCATAAAATTTCAACCTAATCATCAAGCGGTTCCATATAACTTGCAACACATCCTTTTGCTTGTTTAAATTTTAACTCAATTTACACCATTAGAATGCTTCTTTGAAATGAATGCCAAATGCTGGTGAAAGGAGGAAGTATTTATCAAGTCAGGCTCGAACTCAAGCTTGAATTTCAAGTCAAGACAAATTTGCAAAGTCACCAATTCAAGCCAACTTGAGCTTTGTAAAACAAGTACATTCGACTAGGCAAACATCATTAACACAAATAACTATCTTGCTCCGGCCATCAGCTTCAAAATGAATGTTTTATCAAGCATACATAAGTTTTACCATTTTTCACATAATCATATGGGCATATCAACTATACATTTTTACATCCAAGGACCATAATTGAAAGAAGTAATTGCAAATCTCATCGAACAATGGATGAACCTTACAATGAAAAATTGGGTTACAAAGGAGAAAGATCTAACTCTAGTTTCTCAAATTCATTAACAAAGGCCGAGGAATTATGTACTAGGGGCCAACCTTCAAATTGCTCACTTCTGAATGGTAAGTTCCTTGGCAATATCTCTTGTTAGGCTAAATTGCATAGTGCTGTGCCAGGGAAACAAAGTACGAGTAACTGGTAGCTTTCTCCGAAGATCCTGCCATTGACCATAACAATGACAAGGAAACATAAATTGATAGTAAAGGATTATGAAGCCACAAGAACACTCTATGCACACTCTCACAAAATCCTTAATGATTCTTGAATTTGGCATGTAAGCTACTGTTTTATACCATTTATGAAGTACTGCTAGGATGTTAGATTGTTGGATCACATACTAACATACACAATCTTAAATTTGTTGGAAATTTGTGTGTGTGTGCGTAGGTGGGTGGGGGTTATGACTTATTTCTGATCTATAATTCTAAATGCTCAAAAAACAAACCAACACTTACACCCCATTTGGTGGTCCACAACAAATGGAGGGAAGGGAATGAGTTTGAAGTGTAGTTTAGTGAGGAAATCAATATTGCAATCCCACTGTGATGCAACCGCATTCCCGATTTTGCTCATGTCGTTTCATTACCATTTTCCGGGGTTGGGGAGATTAGGTGAGACTGTGGCAATGAAGTTTTATGATAGAAATAGACATGAAGTTAACTAGCAATCTAGCATTCCATAGGAATGTAAATTCACTTTCCTTATAAAATTACATACAAATTCACTCCCTTTACCACCATTTATGGCCACCTAGTAAAGGGCCGCAAAATGCTTCAAATTTAATGAATAGTCAAATATTAACAGAAGATAGTACCTTAAAAGTGGTGTCTGGCAGCTTTAAGTAGGAAGCCTGCACAGGAAAATTTACAGCAAAAGATGCAGAAAATGTCAACAAGTTCACCAATAATTTGTAACATGATGATAGTAATTAGTAACAAATGCAAATAAAGAAGATATTCTAATCTCAATGCTGTATAGCTGTGACAAAGACGCAGCGGAGCAAAGATATAAAATTGCAGCTTCATTTGAAGGGGAAAAAAGAAAAAAAAGCATTCAACCATCTGCTTATACCATTATATCGTCCCAGACATTCTAATTTTATTCAGTTGATCAAGTAGTAATTTAAATTCATTTAACCAGTACCTCAAGAGATGCTAAATACTCCGTTTCTTTCTGCCGAATGATGTTGGCAATGGCTAAAGCTGATTCTTCTGGGCTCTGAAACATAAATAACAATCACCCAGAATAATAATAAATAATGGAACAAATTAATAAGGAAAAGTTCTAACACATACATAGCAGTTTCATATTCTTCTCAAAAACAGAAAAACTGCTTTCTTCTTGGGGAGGAAGAACAGAGAGGAGCAGTTCTTTCATAAATAATTTATGCTACCAATCCCCACTCCAACAGACCCATTTGGGGAAGTAGCCAGTTGACTGCTAGGCTACATAAGAAACTTATTACAATATAGCTATTCATATATGATGATAATGTGGAAGATTCACATTCCATTCAGCTTAATGCCTTAACCAATGATATCAAAAATAAATTAAAACATTCTGCACCTACCCAGCCACAAAAGACTACTAACATGTACAGTCAGTGTAACAAAACAAAATATACTGCACACTTGCACAGTACTTTTCTTGCAATGAAACTTTCTAAGTGAGTGATTGAATAGAGATTGAGAAGATCCGTGCAAATTTTGGGAAATCAATTTGAAATTATGACAGGAAGGTCAGCTATGGAGGAAATTCATCTCTTGAGAAATAAGAAAGATCTACAAATGGTTTTTATCTATTGGAAAAGGGCGTAGGATAAGGTACAGAGGGAAGCGTTATGGTGGGCTCTTACAAGGAAAGGTATGTCGAAGAAATAAATGAGTATAAACATTATCAACATGAGTGTAAAAAGTTACAAACTAGTGTTGGGAAAATATAAGAGTTTCCTATCACAATTGCTGCCTACATTAGCCCTTTTCTTTTTGCCAAAATTATGGACGAAATGACAATTCGGTTGTAGATGATATTCCTAGGTTTATAATGCTTGCGAATGATTTTGTCTATTGATGGGACAAAAGACAGAGTGGAAAGTAAGTGGAAAGTGTGGGGAAAGACGTTGGAATTACGTGGTTTTATATTGAACAAAAGTAAGACAAAATGGAGTGTCAATTCAGTGGGACAGGGATCAGGGATACAAGCTCAATTAAACAAGATTAATTCAAGTTGGTTGAAATAGAAAGGAGCTTCTAGATATCTATGTGATCAAGGTTGGGTTTTGAAATATTGTTAACTTCATAAGATGAGCGTGGAAGGGATGCATATGCTAAGATGTATGTGTGGGTATTAAAAAAAAGGACATAATAAAGAATGACGTTATTAGGAAGAAGGTAGAGATTGCGTCTGTAGAAGATAAGTTGAGGGAAAATCATTCAAGATGATTTGGACATATGAGATGGAGACTGAGTAACACATTGTTAAGGAGGCTACAAAAGTGGCAACAGCATGGATGGAGGAGGGGTAGAAGAAGACCTAAGCAAACTTGGATGAGGGTGGTTGGTGGAGATTAGAGGCTACAAGAGCTTGAAGGCATTTAACAGACAAGAACGGAGAGAGGATTTTTGCGATGACTTTTTACAATTATTTTTACTGATCCATGCCAAATCGACCCCAAATTATTTTGACTAAAGTGTTGTTGTTGTTGTACTTTTCTTGCTATATGACTAGTGCATGACTAGTGATGGGGGAATGCAGTCATTAAAGACACGTTGCCATACGGGCAAGATAAACAGAAACAGATAATAAAAGTTAAAAGCCGAATTTTTAAGTTTGTTTGGTTAGTAAGATGGAGAAGAAAAGAACGGAAAAGACAGAAAAAGAATCATTTTCCTCTTTTATATACGATTTCAAGCTGAGCACAAGGATTTGGAAATAATAAAGAAATTGACAAGAAAAGTTTCTTTACAGAACTAATACTATGATTAAAAATAAAATCAGATAAAATTGGATGGATTAAAGGCAATGACATGAATGCTACTCTTTCTGTCCAAACCAGCTCATCAAAAAATTGAATCTTTAATCCCCACTCATCAAACCAGATAATATAATTATGAACTTGCACAGTCTTCTTTCCCCTTACAATTCCAACCCTTCCGAATCATATAAGAGACCAAAAAAGTTGTAAGCATGTGAGATCCTACATTATTGGGTAACAATTTCTATTTAAGTATGTCTACACACAAAAACACAATTACCAAAGTGGATCGTCTAAAAAGTCAATTTTCCAAATCAATCAATCGAAGCCTTAGTCCCTCAATTTTCAAAATGTAAAAACAAAATGCTAGCTAATGTTCATCAATTTTAAGGGGATATTAAATTCAATTTAGTTGCTATAGTTAAAAAAGTATATTCAACCAAGACATTAAAGGTCCCATGCAAGACCATGCATCCATTATAATGAAGCATCTACTACAGAGATTGCTCAGCAAGGGAGGGCGAGGATTAAGCCACCACAATCAACAACATTGTCGTTGCAAACAAGACAACCGAACAAGCTATAGAATTTTGAGCAAACAAAACTCTCAGTGAGTAGCTTGTAGTTCAATAGACTGGCATTCCTTTTAAAAGATTCTCTCATTGACAGACTAGAACACCAATTAAGTGGCTTGGTCCTAAACTACAATCTCCTTGCCAGATGTAACACCCCCGCGAGTATATATTGGACTAATTAATTTTTTTTATAAAAAAGGACATGCACCTGTAGTATAGTTGAATCTCTGCATTCATGCTCTGCATCTAGCTGCACATTTCCCTCCTCAAAGTAATGAGCTCCTACCTAGACAAGTTACATAATGTATGTATCAATAGAGAGAGAGAGAGAGAGGAATCAAACTTCATGAATTTTCCGTAACTTGTTCTTTCATGTACAAAGGAATAAATGGTTTTTACACAGTCCAAGATTTGCTCAATTGCAACATACCTGTACTTTCCCTTTTATTTCCACCATTTGATCCTCATCATTGAACACAATTGTCCAAATCGATCTCCAACTTCCATTGCTACACAAAACAGAAGAGATAGTAAAGATTGAGACCAGCTAGAAGTAAAGATTGAGTCATTTTTTGTATACTAAATAAGTGAACTACTGAAGTAAGTGAGGGTGTAAAGGAGAAACATTAATCACATAAGAAATGAGGCAGAAGTAGGAAGAAATTTATGGGGTATGTAGCAAAAAAAAATCAGCAAAATAACAAGTCCATATGTACTTAGCTTGGAGACTATAGTAAACTAAACTCTAACTTGAACTCTAAACTTGGGGTATGTAGCAAAAGAAATCAGCAAAATAACAAGTCCTTATGTACTTAGACTATAGTAAACTAAACTCTAACTTGAACTCTAAAATTCAACGAATCTGGAACATAACATATGCATGTAATCTAATCTAATAGAGAAAAAAAAAGTAAACAAGAAAACAAAAGATTTTGATGTTATTGAGGCCTTTCCATTGCAACATGGTACATGAGTGCAGAAAAACAGCTAACCAGTAATTTTGAGGACTAAGTCTTGCAGCAGAAATCACTACAACAAACTCGAAATCAGATCCTGGTTCTTCCACATCTTTTCCTTTCACACAATATACTGCACATAAACCTTTTGGATAAGCTTCACTAACATATTTCATAACTTCAACATCCAAAGCACATCTGAAACACAAGATAAACAGAAAACAGAACATCAGAGTGTAATAATACACAAATTTTTTCTAAAGCACTCTTTAGGTCAGCAGGAAATGCAACTCAAGTGTATTAAAACTTAGACTGACATTGCATAGCACATCGAACAAGATCTTAATTTCTTAAGATATGTGAAATGTATTTGTCCACTAGGCTCTATGTTATGTTCAACAATACACAAGGAAAGTGTGCAAAAGTGAACGTGAGACTGGCTGGTTATAGATAACGACTAAAACAAAAGGAGCACAGAGTAGTTAGTTACAAATGAAGTTCCCTTTCAAAGTTCCGCCTAGTTTGTGTAAAAAATCAAACTACCTTGATTCATTTGAATACACTCATAGCTGGATACTGCTATTTTCATTGTTTTTGCCTTGATCACATTGCTAGTACATGTTCCTCTCATACAAAATTAGTATGTGTAAAACTGATTGTAGCACTCAATTACATTCTGCCAGTCTTCAAAAGATATTTTAAATTATACTTTGCACGTTAGAGGAAAGATCATAATAACCAAACCAATTACTTATTCATTCAACCAAACTACACATGAAGTTAAAGAATTTAGCAACTTGCAATTGGCATCAATCTAAGAACAAATACATACATCATATTAATCAACTAACCATTTTCATTTACCAAAACATCTTAATACCAGATTACTAAAGCTTTAACACACCTGAGTTCCTCAATGTAGGAAGATGGAAGTTCTTCATCACTAGCAGGTCTTGCCTCTGTACAAGCCTGAACCAGTTTAGCATGTCATGATAATAATCATAATTCCAAATATGTATTAAATGCTATAAGATTATGATGCATAAATCGAGCAGAAGAAAAGATCTATGTAGTACATTTCTGCTTCTGTTCAAAAATAATATGTACTGCACTACTACCTCAAGTTGGATTACAACATAGCCCAACAACATGCCAGTATCACCCAATTAAAGTCTTAGAGGGACATAGAGAGGAGGCAGGTGAGGTTCTTGAGTCAAAACAAGCAATAATTTCGAAAGGGCAGTGAATGAAATTATTAATTAAGAAGACAAAGCAAGCCAATGTATCAATTAAAGTCTTAGAGGGAGGTTGAACAAAAATTGAATCGCACATACAAAGCAATACAATAAATTGTAACCAGCAATCTAGCATGTTCTTTTCCAGTAAATCAGCCATTAATTCATAGAAATCAAAAAGTGTAATGCAAATATTATAATGGATTTACCCTGTGACTCTCTGTAATTCACAAAATTGTCTAAGGCAATTCCTACTTGATACATTCGTTTGCTTTGTCTAATCGTTAAATACAATGCTATGAGCACAATGTAACAAAGTAATTTCATACAGTAAAATGCACCAAGCCCCAAATATGGTATTTATTTTAGACTCACTTGTTTGACATGATCGACAATAGCAACTTGAGCAGTTCTAGGATCAAGATACTCGTTCTTGGCAACCTCACTGAATGAGCTAACTATCACCTGAAAGAACATTAAAAGGTCTCAATTCATAATACATGGAAGGTTTTTATAGTAATAATATCTTGAAAGGTAGATTAGACCAATAGTTTACGGGATTACAATAGTCGAGTGTGAATTAGAAGCACACAGAAATAGAAAGATTAAAACATAATGTCCCAAAAATAATAATAATTAACAGTTACACCGAATTAATTATAAAGTCGCTAGCTCGAGCGGCTCGACACTCGAAAACTCAATCTAATCGGACTACTCAAAGCAAGAACTATAATGCGTTTCTATGAAAAAATCTACTTGCTACATTTAATCATATCTCCTAACACTAACACCAAAAATGTTGGCGCAATTCATAAATCACAATACAGAAATAAAATCCCCACATTGTCAGAGATAAACCCTAAGTTCATCAAAACATATTTAACCTAAACAATTATCCAAAAAAAAAAAATCAAAAATAGAAAGTTAATATATAGTGCAATTACGTAAAGAAGACACTTACATCACCACTTCTATCAGGAAGTTCAAGACAAATCAAATGAGTTTTATTATACTCAGGAAATGATTCCACAGCAGCTAAATTAAACACATTATCATCCTTCAAAATCGTCTTCAAATCTAAAATTCAAAAAAAAAAACGACGAAAATGCAAATTAGTTCAAACAAATCAAAAAACGAAAACGACGAACAATCAATCAATCAAAAAAAAAAAAAAAAAAAAAGANGCGTATAAGAATGAAGAAAGAAGACCTTTGGAAACGAATTGAATTTCGCCAGCAGGAGAGTTTAAGAGGAACCATTTAGCAATTTCGATTTTCTGTTTATCGTTGAGTTGCTCTGTTTCAGGAGAGTCAGGTTCATCTGCCATGGAAGAAGTTGAGTTTTGTCTGTGATTCTAATTTTTTTTTGGAAATTTTTGTGTGTGGTTTTTCTCTCCAGAATTTGGGGATGTCGTTGGTTTGAAGTTTTTCTTTTTTTTTTTTTTTTTTGAAGGTGTAAGAGTAACGTGGTTTGAAATGATTTCAGCGCACAATTAGCGACACTTCTCTAATTAAATTATTGCTGCACCTTCGATGGGACTTCGTTTGTCCGTTTCAATTCAAAAAATATTCGTAATTTTTCGGTTTCCTAGACTATTATAGAATGAAACAAAAAAAACGAAACTTTTGTAAATGTTTGGGTTGTTTACCGAGTAGTAAATGGTTTCATTATCCGACTCTTTATTTTTGTTGTCTAGAGAGCCACAAGGGTGGAGATGACTCTCTATGAGGTCATGAAACTCATGAGTTATTTGCTTATATAGATATATAGTATTGAATATTTGCGCGGCAAATTAAATTATTGTGTAAATTAGGTTGCATAATTCACTTTTGTGAACCCACTTGATGAATTAGAAAGAAAAGAAAAAAAAAGTTTAACTAGAGAAATCTGCATTCTATAAAGGAAAAATTTACGAAAATAATTTGAACTTTGAGAGGTCACCTAATAAAAGACCCAACTTTTGATTTTCCAATTTTAGACCCAACTTTATACATGATTTACCGTTCTTAGACCCTAATAAAATTTAACCTGGAAAATTAGGTGAAACCTATCTACTAACAGGTGATTTTTTTTTTCATTTTAACTTTAGATTCTTTTTATCTCACATCCATCTCTGTATCCCACTCTTCCATCTCTCTTCCATCACATAAAACCACACATTTCCCATCCATTTCTCCATTTCACCCACTTCACTCCCTCGATCAAACCTTAAAAATCCTATCACAAATCACGGGAAATCACTTGTACCTCAATTTTGAGGTACAACCAAATATCTCAAAGGGGCTTAAATGTAATTTGCTCAATAAAATAATAATGAAGTGGGGCCCACTGATGTCAAAGGCAGTAACGGTAACGGGGTAGTGCAGTGGGGGGCATTGATTTTGCTGACTGGATTTTTCACGTGGGATCTAGAGTTTGGTGTAGTTGGTGAAAGGCAGAGTTTGCTGACTGTATAAAAAAAGTTAATTTTCTAGGCCCCACCGAATTTTTGTGTCTTTGGAATTTTTGTTTATTGGAATTTTGTAGTGGGCCTCACCGTTGAAGCTAATGCATGTGTTTTTACTAGCTGAGCAAATGCTTCTATTAGCTGTGTGGCCCATGTTACTTGAAACAGGTAATGCTTCTTTTTTGATCCAGTCATTTTGGACTGGGCCAACATACATCCAGTCCTTATTTCCGTGAACACTTACATTATTCGGATTAATCGTACTAGTAAATGATTTAATTGGTTAATCATAATCAAGTCAATTTACAACGCATGTGGTCATATTTAGGTGACTAACCCCAACAATAACAAATTGAACTACTCCCTCCGTCTTTTTTTACTTGCTACATTTGCCTTAAACGGAAATCCCAAATTACTTGCTACATTACTATATATGGTAAGTGGGTCCCACAAAGATTTTACTAAAATACCCCCACTTAAGTGAATTAGGGTATTTTAACCCTAGTATTACCCTAAACCTACCTACCTAACCACTCCCTCCCTTTTCTTAATTCCTCTCCACTTCTCTCTCTACTGCAGTTATTCGGTACCTTCTGGAATTCCTCTTTTTTTCGCCTCTTTCATCTTCAACCTCCTTCTTTCTTAGATCTTGCTCAAGTTTTAAGTTGTTTGCTTCTAAAAATTGCATTTTAATAATCTCTTCATTTTTGTCTACATTTTGGTACTAATTTTGTGCATTGTTCTTGCTGTTTTTAAAAAACCCCATTTTCATTTTTTGTGCAACTGTTCATCTCCTTCCTTCCTCTGTTGTTTAAACGTGTTTGTGTGTTTCATTTTTGTTGATGGATCCTAATAATCCACCACCAGAAGAGTCATTTAGCCATTGGTTTGCTGGTTACTCTTCTTATGTTGACACTGAAGTGCCGGAAAGTGAGTTGGAAGCTTTGTGGGAGAGGTTGAGAAGGTATCACTAACCATCTCAACCCCATTCCCCTGATTTTGAGCCCAAAAACCCATTACAAAAAACAAACGACAACAAACAGCCCCCCCTTCTTCTTCCTCGCCGTCGTCCACAACCCCAAACACACCTAAACCCCATGTTTTTTGTCATGAAACCTCCGATCTGGTGGTGGAGGACACTCCTGACCGTCCCGGATACACTCCTTCTGATTTTTCAATAAAGGGAATATGTAGCACAAGGAGAAGCCGTCTTGATTTTGGGAGACCTTCATCCGATCCCCAAAATTACTCGACTATGACTCCGATGAAACGCAAGAGCCTAATAATTGGGCTCAATTTAAAATGGAGAACCCTCAGTTCTTCCACAACAGAGCTGATCCTAATTCTCCGTTTTATGTTCCTTGACTGGATTTTGATGACTGTGATTTTGTGATTCTGATTATTTTGTTATGATTCTGATTCTGCTTATTTTGCTATTATTATTATTATTATTATTATTATTATTATTATTATTTATTTTGCTATGACTTTGGTTTTGTGATTCTGATTCTGATTATGCTCTGATTCATAACTTTGATTTTGCTATGATTATTGATTTTGCTATCACTTTGGTTTTGTGATTATTCTGAATATTTTGATTATATTGCTATGATTATTGATTTTGCTATCAATTTCGTTTTGTGATTATTATGAATATTTTGATTATTTTGCTATGAATATTGATTTTGCTATCACTTTGGTTTTGTGATTATTCTGAATATTTTGATTATATTGCTATGATTTTGGTTTTGTCATTCTGATTATTTGGCGATTCTGATTATGCTCTGATTACTGACTTTGATTTTGCTATGATTTTGTGTGCTTTAGATTATTTTGTGAGCCTGATTACCTTGTGTTCTCTTGTAATTATTGATTGCGATTTTGCTACCATTTTGTACTTTATTACTTGGGCTCCAATGAATCCTCGATACTTTATTACTTGCTACATTGCTGAAATGTCTCCTATCCCAACCATTACTATGTGGTTTGGAAGTTTGGTATCAATGACATTGTCCCGATTGTGAAACATGTTCCTGTGAATTAAATTAAACGGTTGGAGACTATATGCAACAACTTGACCGTGTTGCCTTAATGTTCAACTGAACAGCCACCCCAACTGTTTTCAGTTGGTTTTGGAGGCGTTCAATTGAATAATGTAAGGATTAATCGATTTTGTGATGTCCTGTCCCTTGACATGTGGTGAACTAGCTATTCTGCCGAACTTGTTGTGGTGATTGACTCCAACCTTGGTCATCAAGGAGCACATATTCATATGCCACACCAACTGATGATCAGTTGTTTGTTGAGGCAATGTCTAATGTCCCTCAATGACCATAACAACTCAATGATGATAAGTTACTGAGAGTTGAATTCACATTACCTCAAAATACTTTTTCATATTCATTTACCTCAAGTCAAATGTATGTTGTTCATTTTTTCAAATCTGTTGTGAATTTGATTTTTGGGAAATTTTTGGCTCCTCACCAAAAATTTGGTGGGAACAGAAATTTTCAGAGGTGGGGTATAATTTTTGGAGCCAAAATTAACAAAACCATCTTTCTTAATTACTTCTCTCTCTTTGCTTCAATATGTGTTAAAAAGATGGGGCCCACTATGATATTGACTCTCCTTGGGCTTTGTTCCACCAAGCAATGTAGCAAGTAATAAAGTACCGAGGGAGTATTTTATTATCCTTAAATAATGTATTAGCCACGTGTTCCCCTACTAACATCCTTATATTGGTATGCCCAAACCCCTACAATATCCCTATAATATCTCTAAAAAATCATGGTCCAATTTATAATTCCAATACATATGGGTGTACAGGCTTGATGGATGTAAAGCAGAGTCGTCACTCTATGCTGAACCACAACTAGTGGTGATCAACTCCGACGACTGAGCGTTTGGACGAAAGGTTCATGTGATGATGGAAGTGTTAATGATGAATGTTATTACTTATTTGAATGTGTGCGTCTTTGTTTTAGCTTGTTCATTTTAGCTGCAGGGTTTGTCGTATTTGAATATATGTAGTTCGTGTTGGTTTAGGTTATGAGTATGCGTGTTGGACGGGTACAACATTCGTTGTTTGGTGTACTTGCGTGATATGAAAATAAGATTTACTTACTTATTCGTGTTTGCTTTCGACTTTGAAACCGGGTGTCTAAGTCGGATGTCATAAACATTGAAATAAAAAGGTAAAAAGAAGACTTAAGAAATACGTTATTCAGTGAAAGCAGTTTAAATTGACGGTAAAATGAGGCTAATAAATTAAAAAACCGTAAAAGTCTAAAACAAAACTCGGTACAATTTAATAAAAAACATATATAGAAGAAAAATGATAAGGATAACTACATAGTGATCCTTTCTACATTGATACGAAATCGATAGTGAACTTGAATGGAGCATTACGGCAGTCCATTTCTAAAGTCATTAGTAGACATTCTCAGATATCCATTAGAACACAATCTCACAAGTTGAGAAAGTATCATAAAAGGCCCATGATTATCAGAGTTGCGGTTGCATGATTATGATCACAAATGACCACCACCAACATTGGCTCAGTCTTCAAAGCCCACATCCAACACCAGTATTTCAAAGGATCTAAGCCTTGAACTCTGACTGAAGAAGCTAACAATGCCGCCATGAAACCCTTCCTCTTTCCGTCGTTCGATTTTCCATTGTTTACTAATTTTTTTATACGAAATAAAACAAACAATTTTTGTTTAGTTCGTTTTGTATTGATTCGCATGGCTATAGTGGGGATTAATGGATTGCGAATTGCAAAACTCACTATAGAAAAAGGTGCCGGGTCAAGTGTATGTGTCAAAGCAACACAAATGATATCACAAACACCACTACTAAGTACCAGCATCAACAATTGTGATGATCAATTGCATATTTTGGGCAGGGAGGATAATCGTGGACAAAACTAATTGGATTATTGTTCTCCTCAATTTTTCAACAAAATCATCAAACTCACGTGGCATTGAGTCAGAATTTTTTTATTTTTAATTCTTTTGATTTTAACATTAAAACATCAATTGACAATAAAAAATAATCATTTTTTTTTAAAAAAGGAAAAAGAAAAAAAAAATCAAGTAATTTTACCCATCAATCAGGTCAACGGTCACTTAGTCTAAAAACAAAAAATCATATGTGAAGTTGGGTCTAAAATTGAAAAATCAAAAATTGAGTCTTTTATTAGGTGATTGCCTAAAGTTGAATTATTTTCATGAATTGTCCCTTTTATAAATTAATAATCATGGGTAGTTTTTAACAATTTTTCCTATAACTTATGCCAATTATGTGGGAATATTGTGGATTTGTGGAGTAGTAGCGTGGCAACTATTGCAATGAACTAATCTTTCCCCTAGATTTGAAAAAGTTGGTCACCTTTTGTAATGGAAAAATTTATAAAAATAATCCCAACTATGGGCGTTCACCTAATAAAAGACCGAACTTTGATTAATCCAAAAATGGACCCAACTTTCATGCTCATTTTCCAATTTCGGACCCTCCTGAATTTTAACCTGTAAAACCAAGCAAATCTTGTTAATTATCCGGTTTTTTCTTAACATTTGGAGGTTTCGGGTGGAAGGGATGGTTGTGGATGTGGTTTCGGGTGGTCCTGCTTAAGCAAAAACCGGATAATTAACAAGATTTACTTGATTTTACAAGTTAAAATTTAAGAGGGTCCAAAATTAGAAAATGGGTATGAAAGTTGGGTCCATTTTTGGATTAATCAAAGTTCGGTCTTTTATTAGGTAAACGCTCATAGTTGGGATTATTTGTATGAAATTTTCCTTTTGTAATCACCTAACTTCTTGCATTTGTTAAAGTAGATCTTCATGTGAATCATCGTTGTTTCAACAACTCTTAAAGATGATCAAATTTTCCTTTCTTGATTTTAGACATTGGCTTATGGTTTTGGTGACGTACCTCTTTAATCTTAAGGAGGGGTGGGATTTTGGGATCATGGAGTTGTGTTGCACACTCTTCGGGATTTGGGAGGAGCACAATCATATTGATAAATTTAGAATATCCCGATTACAACCACTCCTTTGTGCCATTGATTTTTTTTCTCTTTTAATCTATCATTGCCACCAGAAAAAAAAAAAAATTTTCAAATTTGAAATTGTTTCAATTAAGCATTTAAGCATTACTGTTTGCATTTTCATGTACACCAACTACAATAATCACAACTATTGTCGCTTTCCAAACACCATTGAAAAAAAAAGAAAAAACACCCTACTCCCTACTATAGTAATCAATTTTCACTTCTCGTGCCAATGCAATTTTGTTCACTCTTCATCAAAATTAGATTAGTACAACGTAACTGAACTTTATGAAATAGACAGACACTTGGAATTTGCAAATCTCAAGTTCAGTAAAATAAAACCGCTCTACACTGTAAAATCTTCATAACAGTCTAGCAAAAAAAAAATAAAACACGACAATGACAGACGCAAGGAAACTTGAGTCTACAATGAATCTAGTTGACTAGTTCCAAGATTTTGTGAGCTACAATCATATCAACCCTAGGTCTTAAGAAAAGTATCACTGCCACCCTTATTTGCCACGTGGGCCAATTTTCTAATTCTTCAGAGTTGAAGCCAACTTGGAACTAGAAACAAGACCGTTACTTTCAAGAGCATAATCAATAGCCCACATCTATAATTGTCATATTCTGTCAGCTAATCAGCAATTATCCTATATTCCGATCTCTGTACAGTGTTCAGGGCTTCAGGCCTTTGATAATGTAACAAGTACCACACCTTTGAAGGAGCATCAGAAACTAGCACAAATTCACAGTTGCCCCATAACTAAATTCCAAATATTGTTTCCATGCCTTCAACGGATTCAAATGCCGAGGTCCCTCAGTCATGCAATCTAATTTATTCTGGAGTACTCCTCTAGCGGCAAAACCCATACACTCTGTGGAATTAATACGACTCTGAATTTTTGACATGATGCTGTGTCCATTAGAAAACTGTGTCATACTGTAATTATCAGAAACAGACTCCTCTTGATTTGAGAGCATAACTTCTTTCTTTTGCCTTTCTACTTCAGAAAATTCTGAGTCATCCTGATATGACATATAACTATTCATGCCAAATGACTCCCAATCAAGCTGCTGTAAAATCTCAGCAGCTCTACCAATTCCCTGCAAGGCATATTCTTTCATTTGGCGAGGTTTCTCAAGAGCCAATTTATCCACCTGAAGTTTTAGTTCCTTCAATCGCTCACCTACCCTTGTGGACACAGCATCATACAAATTTCCTCGTAAAGAAATCTCAGTTTCTTCAGCATTAAGCAAATCAGATAATTCCACAGGATCACCGATAAGTACTGTCACCTACATACATAGTTCCACATGCAGAAGCCATTATTCTGAAATGTCTAAAAAGGAATTTTATATGTTGTATTTTAATTACTCTTGAAAATGAGATTACACTCCCAACATTGATGTGTTCAGTGTTGGATGGCAAGCATGATTATCAGCAATGGATTGTGGGTATTGTCATAATCTGTGCCATATATAAGCTTAAGTATTGCATGCAGACAGGGAAAGCTGGAGTTTGACTTACTGTCTTGCCAATTCTTGGAAGGCTGGCTCCAATAGGAATAATCTCTTGCATTCCAGTATGCACGAACGGGATTACCATAGGAGTTTTGTCTGCATCCACAACTAACCTACATAGAAGGGTAAATTTAGGTGTAAGAGGTCAAGATAGTACTTTTATAAGCTGCAAGCTCATTTACGCTAACTAAAAAGAAAAAAAAAACATCCTCTAGGAAAACACATAACAATGAGTAATAATAAAATTTAAAAAAAAAAAAGAGAGAGAGAGAGAGAGAAGATGAGAAAAGAAAAGGTAAAAATCAAACATTACTATCAAAAAAACAAGATGAAACATTAACTATGATATCAAATCAAGAAACACGCATTTCACTTTTAGAGTTTTTAATCTAGAGATTTCTACACTCTTCGGCCTTCCTAAATAGTTTAGCAAGGAGTCCATAAGTAAAGTCAATTTAGAGGCTTTTGAATATGCCTAATTGTTAGGGGATCCAAGGCTCTGAAAGCCAGGAGTAGTATTCCCCCAAACACTTGCTTTCAAATATCATATCCATAAACAAGGATTTCACTTTTAGACATGTATAGATATTCTACTCTTCTCGTAATAGAACTTTCCATTTTCCAAGGAGTTCTTGAGCAAAATCAGTTTGGAGACTTTTGATTATGCGTAATTGTGAGAAAGTCCATGACTCTGAATGACAACAACAGTAATTTCCCAAACAATGACCTCCCATTTTTATTTATTTATTGAGCTGATTCATAGTTATTTACTTATTTGTCTAATTGCCAAGCCAGTGCCATTCCGACTGTAACAAGGCAACAACATTATTTCCCCTGTCAGTGACTTCCATATATTTTTTAAATGAGCTGCTTTTATAGCTATTTGTCTAATGGCCAAGCTTGTGCCTTACCAACTGTACTGTTGAAATCCTCAACCACCTTTGAGTTTCTTCTATACTTCCATCAAAATTCTCCTGCCAATATTCCTCGATACCAAAACAACCTACATACATAAAAGCCAGCTTTCAAGTAATTAAGGTAAGCAATCAGCAATTACCCACTTCCTAAAATGTGCTAACTGCTAAGAGGCTGAGAACTACTAGCTTGGCTAAGCTACTAATCCCTCTGTCTCTTTTTAATTTACTCACTTTGACTATTGACACCATTCACAAAATTCACCTTGATTATCATTTGTGATTGTGTTATGAAATATCAAATCAGTAATATATATATATATATATATAATAGCTCATCTGGCTGCTAATAGTCTGGCCGAACAGTCAAGAAGTTACAACGCATACAACATTAAAATATAGTAGATCATTTGGAGATATGCATGTCAAATGAAGAACTAAATGTCATGCAGAAGTCTCAAATGAATCAGCTTCTAACTTCTAAAACTTTCTGCTTTTGCATCCATTACATGCTTTTGCAGAACATAACAAGGCGACTTAATTACAAACCTCAAGTAGCATATTCATGCTCTACAAGTTTATGACAGGAAATAAGCCCACTTCCAATGTAGTTACAACTTACAAACCCCAACCTGGTTTAGAGTGCTAAGTAAAAGATTTTGATATGTTAACAACCAACTAAATTCCTTCACTCATCTCCACTTTAGATATGACAATAGTCAATCTTTAATGTCTTACGATTTATCCTTCATACATCCACAACTAGAGACTACACACTTATGATAGATTATTCATAAAACTGCTTCTTTAAATTGAAGTTCTCTTCATCCACAAAGGTGAAAATTCTGTAGCATAATGCAACAGAAGCTCCTTTAGAGCTTCATCATCTACACAGTCCATATATCATTGATACTGATCTTCAATTCTTAGTCCTCTCTTCACAGCTAGTCATCAAAGTAAAAAAACATCTCCACTATATTATTTCAAATCATTATAAATGGCTCAAGAAACAACTCCACAAGACAAAATGCAATAAAGAAGATGCAAAAACGGACAGTCAGAAATAGCAACTTTAGGACATATTATTGCAATTGCTACACTTATTATCCACTCATTTTACATTTTTTGCACTTCTTTTCCCTTTCTTTATTGTCATTCCTTTTCATATAAGGATATCTAAACCTGAATTATATAAAAGTGCCAAAAACTCACCGCCCAACACCCCTTTTGGCAGTCCCAACAGTTCTTCCACCATCTCGTGAACGACTGCCTTCAGGGAAAATATGTACCCAGCCACCATTGTTCAACTTCGTGACAGCCAAGTCCAGTCCCTGGAACAGGCAAAAGTTACCATCAGAAAGCAGTTGAAACATGTTGACACATGAATATTTGTAGAATACCACACCATAGTATCACTTAAATTTTTAGGAATCTGGCATACCTTCTGATAAATCCCATCACCTCTTGACACAGGCAAAACTTTTAAAGACCGAAAAAATGCAGATGTGACAGGATTTTTAAAGCATCGATCAGTTGCACAAAGAGTCCACCTCAAATTTTGAGCATCCATGAGAACACTTGGAGGGAGCAACGATGCAATGACTAGTGGATCATCCATAGAAGCAACATGATTGCTAACCTGCAAAGCATAGCAAACTTGACGCCATATCATATAATGTTTCGTTCCCCTCCATCGAATTCTCTTAAAATCTTACTAAGTACATATCACAAAAACTGAAAGGCAAACATTTACACAACATTTCCGTCTATCGAAATGACATTTACTAACATATATAAGGCTGTCATAATCTGTCAATAGTTCAATACTAGAAGACAGACCCAGTAGGACCTATAATAAAAGACTGACATGGGCTGATAATAGTCCAAAACAACTGGTATAAAGATTAGTCGAAATCAACACCAACCTCACACAGCTAAATCTACAGTAAAGAATCCACACTCCACAGTACACAACTGTTACAGCTTTACCTTTACCAGGATCAACACTGCAATTTATAATTCAGAATGGAATAATCACCCTACACTCAAGTAGTCAAGTGCATTTTTTTCCCTAAATAACAAACTATTTACAAAATATACATGTTTCAACACAAACCAAAATAAACATCATGCATCAAGATCCTTCACAATCAGACCATGTTTACAGTTTTGCAAATGCATTTGTGGGCACATGCTCACAAAGTGGAAGGAACAAGAAAAGGAAACAAAAAGAAAATAGGCAAATAATACACACTGTGATAAGAGGCTTGTCTTTAGATTTGCACTGCAAAGCATTAAGCAACTTCTCTGCGCCGTAAACCTGTTCATTAAGAAATTAAAACTTCGATGTTCAACAACCAATAAGGGCTATGATATATACTATACAATATGATGTTGAACAGCTAAAATACCTGGACACGATTAAGTCCGTGCATAAATACATGGCAAACATTCCCAAGAACAGGTACTGCCACAGACTGAAGCATGCGGGTTATTGCTGATTCTTCTTCAGCATAAATATCTCTTTTAACTGCATACATGAAAATTTCACAATATTAACCTCCATTACATACAGAGTAAAAAACTTCAGTCCAAAAGAACTCAAATTTGTACATAAAATGTGAAAATGACAGTTGACTAAGAAGATAGCAACTGAATACCAAATCTTTGTGAGAACATTATTCGAAAACAACATACTACCTGACTAAAAAAAGTTGAGTACTTCATCAAGCTATTCTGGTCTCAAGTAATAAAGTTATGTTAATCAAACTTGTGCAGTCACACATTCGCACAAACATTATAAACAAGACATGATCAAAACAGTCTAATTTATGCACTACTATTGCAATATGAGGCCGGGTTCTATTACATAGATTAACAATGCCTTTGATGGTTCAACAGACAATCATCAGACGACTAAATCAAAGATAGCAAATACCAATTAACAGCTTTACAATAAAACAAACTAAATTACCTTCAAAGTGAAACACACATGAACTGACAAAATCTAAGCAGGTAAGCTGAAGGCTATTAGAGTTGCATAGACTACTTCAAATTGTTCCTACAAGAGAATGCATATATTTATATCATAGATCACCAACCTCGGCATTAAAAATACTTGTAATACAGCAAGACAGACGAAAAAGAACAAAAACTCTCCTGATCACACCACCTCAACGCTTACCAAACAATCTATCATTTGAACTATCTTCATGTAGAAAAATTATATTACCAACTCAACTAAAAGCATAAACCGATGATTGTGGCCAAAGAATAGGTCGGATCACATGATCTGATAACTTCGACACGCAGAATCGATCCAAGAACTACTTCATCACAATGCAGCTCTTCAATTGACAGCCTCAAGTCATTGCCTAACGAACTGTCCAATGCATCTTACATGATCAAATGAATTCTAAAAACCACAAACCTTCAACAAACTTATAAACAGCTTCAATTACCTCAATTAATGCAATATTCTACATCACATATCATCACATTAGTTTAACTAAACAATCTTAAACATTCAACCTATATTAATATTAAATCAAACATGATCAAACAAAACCTAAAAGGCTAAAACCACAAAACTTTAAGAAACAAAGAAAACAAACAAATTTTACCTCGTTTGATGCGCGAAAACGCCGAAGATGAAGACGTAGAGGAAGACGAGAGAGAATGACGGCGGAAATCGCGAAAGCGGTTGAGCCACCGTTTAACGACGGCGGTAACACGGCCATCAACGGCGGAAGAGAGAGAATCATGGCGACGATAAAAATGACGATCGACGGCGACGCGGAAGCGTTGGCGAAGTTGAAGTTTTAAGAAGCGAGCGTTGGATTTGAGGAGATCAGCTCTGTCGATCCAATGGTGATATTGATACTGGTTTCCCAACATTGTTGAAGCAGGAGAGAGAAAGTGAGGAAGAAAAAAGTTTTAGAGAGAGAAAAAAAAGGGTTTTAGTGAGGTTGAAGAAGATGAATGATTAATGATGGTGTGGTAAGTTGCGTTGGGGAGATGGTGGAGCAGTGCGCACGATAATGGAGGGATTGATACTATTGAAGATATTTTTGGCCTTTTGTGTTTGGATGAGGGAAAGTAGGTGTTAAACACGTAAGATTTGGGGCCCGCTGTAAGAGGGCTGAAGGAAATACTATTATTTTCTAGAAACATCTAGAGAAAATTTTGAGCTAGAAACTAAACCCTAATAAAGGAACTGGATATTAACGAAACATAGTGAAGCCATCCCGTACATGCCAGATGCCATCACTCATCATCGACCATAGAACAAAGGTCTATAAGGTAACCGTAACATGACATGATCATGTTGATCCACACATCAATCAATCAGTGAGCAGCTCGTTATCTTCGTAGTTAAAGTAAACGAGCACAACTTTCCAATTAGAATCTTATAGGAAAACTCGAACAATGATTTATCAAGACAATCCCCACAATTAGGAGTCTCACCCTTAAACATTGAGAGCTTAATTAAGATACCAATATCCTTTCATTTATCGGGATGATTAATTTCTTAAAACCCCATTTGGCATTCCCATGAGTAACGCAGCCCTAAAGGCATTGCATTGGTTAAACTATGACCATATATGTTCCCATCTCCTCTGGCTAAACTTGGTGCTCCTCTAGCTGCACCACCAATATTCAAAGAATCTTATTGTTTGTTCGACTAGATCAAATATAACAAAAGTAAAAAAAGAAAAAAAAAATGGCAATGTCATCACAAACTGGCATGTAATATGAACTACACATGAATTGAACTAACACGATTGACACCAAAAGACCAAGTAGAAAGTTGGCCTGTAATATGAAGTGAACAATACATGAATTGAATTGTACAAGTTAAAAATTTAACATCTATTGTTAAAAATACTACAGTACAAGTATTACATACAGGACTTGTGTTACATCGGTTTGACCATTTGAAGGCTATCAGGAAAAAACACATCAACTACACAAGCACCAACTGAGCAGTGACCACCTTCGGTATAAATTACACACATACAAATATTCGAATATCTTTTGGTTAATGAATGCCCAAAAGGATTTTGCATATAAGTTTATTCTCGTTTGCCCTTTGAATAAAAAAAATCACCTTGATGACAATCAACAAATGAAAATCTGATAGTTTGGGGATGCATCTCCCACATTAAGGTAGTTGACATCAACAGGTACTAATCCAAAATCATCTGTTGGAATTGAACAACATGAAAAGCATCAATATCTGATAATATGGAAAAGAAAAGAACAAGCTAAAGACAACAGATAAGAGCCAAACCTTCATACAATGTTCGTACAATTTGTGCGTATTCAGGAATGAGATCTCTGTATATAATTCCGTCTGGACGAGCATCCAAAACTACCAAGACACCTAATGGAAAGAAATCAAAACCTTGTCAGAGATCTTGTAATAAAATATTTTGCAAAAAAAAAAAAAAACAACAACAAAAAACATGCAGACAATAATTTTAGAGGTTAGGATGATGACACTAAAGGAAAGAAGAAAAAAGCCTTACAATCTTACTAATTTTAGTAACTAGAAAGGTTTATCATAGATAAGGGAATAAGAAAGAATGTGGATG
Source organism: Suaeda aralocaspica (assembly GCA_016808085.1). Classification (NCBI taxonomy): domain Eukaryota; kingdom Viridiplantae; phylum Streptophyta; class Magnoliopsida; order Caryophyllales; family Amaranthaceae; genus Suaeda; species Suaeda aralocaspica. The sequence goes on along the minus strand of PYUH01004041.1, from coordinate 362,202 downwards.
TACCAGGCGCAACCCAATCTCTACTCGAATTGCTCGGCATTGGAGCTAGCCACAGAATATTTCGCAAGTTCATTGTACTGTCATAAGCTAAATCAGATCCTGCAAACAACATTGTGATATTAGGCTATTAGCAAAATTTAAAAAGAATCACTCCTTTTTTTATTTGGCAATCAGAGTGCTTCATTTCATTAGTAAAGAAAAGAAGGTTAAGGCGTTACTCCACCATGCATTTTCATAATATCTAAAGCTTTAGCCAATAATATCAGAAAGATAATATTCACTTCAAGAGCACTCTTGTCAGGTAACAACATCATAAGAAAGATGGCAAAGACAAAAGACTAGTTTGCATTAGATTTTATTTTTTCCCCGCCCAATAATGGTAAAAATTTTGATAGACAGGCAGTATTCTTCTACATCCCAGAATGCTGCGTAAGATCATCTTCAATCAACCTCTATCGTACATACCTTTCAATACAACAAAAGTTTATCGGCCGGTCTCAAAACCCAATTATCGTATTTTCAGGCAGCTGATCATTCACCCCTAATAAGTTCTGGACAAATACTGACCTTAGCATTGCCTTTATGTCAATTCACACGATCCTTCAGGAACCTGGCAACAGTTCTGCTTTAATATCCATTTGTCCATACTCCATACCGCCTTTTTCCTAACTATCAACAGAATTTTGATCTAATGAAAATGGCAGGTAACTCTTGGACAATATGACAAAAGATAACAGAGCATTTTAGTAGTTAAAGTAGAGTCTAACACTAAATCACCCATTACCTTAGTACCTGGCAATAGCCAACAGGCAACCCTACTATTTTGCCTTCTATTTTCTTATCCAAGTGTCTTTCATTGTTCTACATCATGTTTCCTAGGTCTGGGGCTCTGGGCAACTGGCCAAACGATTGTAGCTACCTTCTCAATTCTTACATCTGCATTCATACCCTTGTAGTTACTGTTCTTTATCTTCAGGGACCTAACCTAACTCTTTTTCTTCTCTCTCCTTTTCCCCACTTCAGGTGTCTGCTTAGCTTTTGAGGATTTGCACATGGTCTGGCAGTGGACCCGGCAGCTTTGGTCACTGTTTACAGAATAGCTGACAGGTGGAAATTGTGGTGAATAATGCTGAAAGAGATTTGCAGTCTGGGGTGCCTATTGTTTAATGCCTCATTGTAGTCACCTTAAGGTCAAGGGATACGTATTCTGGGGTTTCTGCTTCAGGATAGTCTCCAATCCAGTACCTCTTTGTGTTTAACCTTTTCGATCAAGGATTTATAGGTCAGCGTGTGCTGTTTTCAAGAATACCATGAGGGTTCTTTCTGTGGTCCTAGTCAAGGTTGAAAAAGAAACTAAGGTCTTTCAAGGTAATGCCTTATCTTAGTTGCGATTCCAGGGCGAGTCCATTTGATTTTACCATTTTAGTACTCCCTCCGTTTCTTTAAATTGGTTACACTTTGACTTTTTTCCTCTCACAAAAAGATTTCAAGTATAACCAACTTACAGAAACTAAGGGAGTAGTAATTTTGGTGAAACTGCTGTCCATGGATTTGAACACTTGGCTATTCTTTTAGCTTAGAGATGGTCATTTGCCTCATGCTCTGGCATATTTAAGCTTATTCCTAAGTCCAATTTTCCAGTCCGGGAGTGTACTATAGGATTTGGTTGGTGATCAGATCATCAGAATACAACTGGGTTGATTTTCTGGGCCTCAATGAATTAGGCTCCAAATTTCACAATTCCCAAAATAATAGTTTGGAATAGATAGTCATTTTTAGAGCAAGAATCTACTAAATTACTTGAAGTATCGAATACTACTTTACCCCTGTTCTTATGGCTTCTGGAGTGTCAAGTGTCAACACTGAGCGCCCTTAGAATATGGGCTGTGGAGGCTTATTTTGTGGAAGTTGTAATTCAATTTTTCAAGCGAACTCAAAGAAAGACATGATAACACAATTTGGTTTACTCAAGAATCAGAAGGGTTCCAATCATAGTATATACTAGGAATTGCAGGCAAGAGATTCTTTCACTCATAGGTAACTAACCTCTTTGGCAGTATCCCAAGTTGTATGGGAAGGTTTCTTTGTCATAGGCTGGGTATTCTTTAGCATGGAACCTGTCATTTTTCCACATAAAAGAAAGTGAAGCAATTGAGAAAGGAAACACTGTCTTTGTAGAGAATCAGGAGTTCAACAGCAAAACTAAAAACATCAACACACTAATCAGTCAAATAAAAATACTACTACCCCCTCTCCCCCCC
>PYUH01004041.1:330932-359916 GCA_016808085.1 Suaeda aralocaspica | reverse complement strand
GGGGGGGGGGGGGGTGGGGGGGGGGGGGGTGGGGGGGGGGGGGGGGGGGGGGGGGGGGGGGGGGGGGGGGGGGGGGGGAGAGGTGTAGTAGTAATGTTTTATTTGACTGATTAGTGTGTTGCTGGTTTTTAGTTTTGGCTGTTGACTTCTGATTCTTCTACAATACAGTGTTTTCCTCCTTTCCTCAATTGCTTCACTTTCTTTATGTGGAAAAATGCAGGTGCCATGCAAATAATACCACCCATCCCTATGACAAATAAACCTTCACCATACAACTGGGATACTGCCAAAGAGGTTAGGTTACCACACCTATGAGTGAAAGAATCTCTTCCTGGGGCAAGTCCATGTACAGTTAAATAAAAATTCATGGAGCGAAAAAAGAACTCCTTTCGAGCGAATAACACCAAAACACCCCACCACCACCCCACCCCCACCAACCACGACCCCACCCCACCCACCACAAACCCCTAACCCCCCCATACCCTGGAAACCACCCCATACACCAGTCGTGTCAACACACCTGACAAGAACCCCCCTAAAATCAAAGTAATGTAGTATCAGAATAATGAGGATCATAAAAAGGAAGAACAGAGAATACACAACCCAAAAAATGATCCCGGAAGGTGGAGAAATACGGATCCATGCAAACAAGACACAAATAGACGTCATGGCTACGAATGGACACCGGTCGCTGAAAAAATGGAATTACAACTATAAAACAAACAATCAACATAAAACAAAAAGCCACAGCATAAGAAAACCACACCGAACCGAACCAAACAACCACCCACACCAAAACTAAACTCACAAAGCCGAACGCCCGGCTAATCCATAGCGGCGCCAAAAACGCCTTCCACAACCAAACAGTACCTCACTAACAAAAAAGCGCAAAAAACCCAAAACCACACGTCAGAGCCAAAAGATAACGTCCTCAAATACTTACGGTTCTCCAGGGAGACGAAGCAGAGGACGAGAAGGGACCAGGCGGCGATGATAAAAGAAACAGCAATAAGCCAGTTATTGAACACTGGACACCATCTCACGAAGCTCACGACAAAAACTAACTGCAATGAGAGCCCAATAAAAAAACCTCGGCACGGTCATTCTAAGTAAGTCAAGAAGAAAAATAATACTGGACCGGAGAAAGGAATAAGTAAATTTATTAGATTCTTGCTCTAAAAATGACTATCTAGTTCCAAACTATTATTTTGGGAATTGTGAATTTGGAGCCTAATTCATTGAGGCCCAAAATCAACCCTTGTATTCTGATGATCTGATCACCACCAAATCTATAGTACACTCCCGACTGGAAAATTGGACTTAGGAATAAGCTTAAATATGCCAGAGCATGAGGCAAATGACCATCTCTAAGCTAAAAGAATAGCCAAGTGTTCAAATCCATGGACAGCAGTTTCACCAAAATTACTACTCTCCTCCTTATTTCTGTAGTTGGTTATCTCTTGAATCTTTTTGTGAGAGGAAAAAGTCAAGTGTACCCTTTAAGAAACGGAGGAGTACTAAAATGGTAAAATCAAATGGACTCGGCCCTCGCCGATTGGCAATCGAACTAATAGCATTACCTAGAAAGCCTTATTTCTTTTTCAACCTTGACTAGGACCACAAAGAACCCTCATGGTATTCTTGAAACACAGCACACGCTGACTATAATCCTTGATCGAAAAGGTTAAAACACAAGAGTACTGGATTGGAGACTATCCTGAAGCAAAACCCCAAATACGTATCCCTTACCCTGACTTAGGTGACTACAATGAGGCATAAACAATAGGCACCCCGACGCAAATCTCTTTCACACGTTATTCACCACAATTTCCACCTGTCAGTATCTGTACACAGTGACCAAAGCTGCCGGGTCCACTGCCAGACCATGTGCAAATCCTCAAAAGCTAGCAGACACCTGAAGTGGAAAGAGAGAGAAGAAAAAATTAGAGTTAGTTCCTAAGATAAAACAGTAACTACAAGGGTATACAATGTAAATTGAGAAGGTAGCTACATCGTTTGGCAGTTGCCCAGAGCCCCAGACCTAGGAAACATGATGTAGAACAATGAAAACACTTGGATAAAAAATAAGGCAAAATAGTAGGGTTGCCTGTTGGCTATTGCCAGGTCCTAAGGTAATGGGTGATTTAGTGTAGACTCTACTTTAACTACTAAAATGCTCTGTTATCTTTTGTCATATTGTCCACGAGTTACCTGCCATTTTCATAATCAAATCGGTTGATAGTTAGGAAAATAGGCAGGTTATGGAGTATGGTGAGCAAATGGCATGATTAAGCAAACTGTTGCCAGGTTCCTGAAGGATCGTGTGAATGACATAAAGGCATGTAAGGTCAGTTTTGTCCAGAACTTATTAGGGTGAATGATCAGCTGCCTGAAAATACGATAATTGGGTTTTGAGACGGCCGATAAACTTTTTTGTATTGAAAGGTATGACGATAGAGGTTGATTGAAGATGATCTTACGCAGCATTCTGGGATGTAGAAGAATACTGCCGTCTATCAAAATTTTTACCATTATTGGCGGTGGAAAAAATAAAAATCAATGCAAACTATGTCTTTTGTCTTTGCCATCTTTCTTATGATGTTGTTACCTGACAAGAGTGCTCTTGAAGTGAATATTATCTTTTGATATTATTGCTAAAGCTTTAGATATTATGAAAATGCTGGTGAGAGTACGCCTTAACCTACCTTCTTTCTTTACTAATGAAATGAGCACTCTGATTCCAAATAAAAAGGAGTGATTCTTTTTAAATTTTGCTAATAGCCTAATATCACAATGTTGTTTTGCAGGATCTGATTAGCTTATGACAGTACAATGACTTGCAAATATTCTGGCTAGCTCCAATGCCGAGCAATTCGAGTAGAGATTGGGTTGCGCCTTGGTTACATCCACATTCTTTCTTATTCCTCTTATCTATGATAAACCTTCTATTTACTAAATAGTAAGATTGTAAGGCTTTTTTCTTCTTTCTTCTTTCCTTTAGTGTCATCATCCTAACCTCTAAATATTGTCTGCATGTTTTTTGTTGTTGTTTTTTTTTTTTTTTTTTGCAAAATATTTTATTACAAGATCTCGACAAGGTTTTGATTTCTTTCCATTAGTTTGTCTGGTAGTTTTGGATGCTCGTCCAACGAATTATATACAGAGATCTCATTCCTACGCACAAATTGTTACGAACATTGTATGAAGGTTTGGCTCTTATCTGTTGTCTTTAGCTTGTTCTTTTTTTTCCAATATATCAGATATTGATGCTTTTCATGTTGTTCAATTCCAACAGATGATTTGGATTAGTACCTGTTGATGTCAACTACTTAATGTGGGAGATGCATCCCCAACCTATCAATTTTCATTTTCATTGTGATTTCATCAAGGTGATTTTTTTATTCAGGGCAAACGAGAATAAACTTAATATGCAAAATCCTTTGGGCATTCATTAACCAAAAGTATCGATATATTTGTATGTGTGTAATTTAGAACTAAAGTTGGTCTAGCCTTCAGTTGGTGCTTTGTAGTTGATGTGTTTTTTCCTGATAGCCTTCAATGGTCAAACCGATGTAACACAAGTCCTGTATGTAATACTTTGTACTGTAGTATTTTTAACAATAGTTTAAATTTTTAACTTGTACACATTCAATTCATGTATTGTTCACTTCTATTACAGGCTCACTTCTACTTGGTCTTTTGTGTCATCGGTTAGTTCATCAGTGTGTTCATATTACATGCCATTTGTGTTACATGAGTGCCTTTTTTTTTTTTTTTCTTTTTTGTTTGTTATATTGATCTAGTCGAACAACATAAGATTCTTGAATTTGGTGTGCACTAGAGGAGCACCAGTTAGCCAGAGGAGATGGAACATATATGGTATAGTACGCATGCCTTAGGCTGTTACTACTGAATCGCCAGAGTAGACTAAAAAACAATATTTTAGCACCTAATCCTTAAATCATCTATAATCATAACACACAAAAAGCATAAGGAGCAAACACAAACTAACAAAGCAAAAGCCCCACAACACTCAAACCACCCAAACCACTACAACTATACAATGAGGATATGGTATCCATGTAATTAGCTTCAAGATCAATGTATATCAAACCAAAAAGGGTGAGACTAGCCAAATCCTAATTGTGGGGATTCTTGATAAATCATTTTCGAGCTTTTCCTATAAGATTCTAATTGGAAAGTTGGCTCGTTACTTATAACTACGAAGATAAGAGTGCTCACGTTGTGATGTGTGGATCAATGATCATGTCATGTTACGGTTACCTTATAGACCTTTGTTCTATGGTCGATGAGAGTGATGGCATCTGGCATGTACGGGTGGCTTCACTATGTTTCGTTAATATCCAGTCCTTTATTAGGGTTTAGTTTCTACGTCTCAAATTTCTCTAGATGTTTCTAGAAAATAATAGTATTTCCTTCAGCCCTCTTACAGCGGGCCCCAAATCTTACGTGTTTAACACCTACTTTCCCATCCACACAAAAGGCCAAAAATATCTCAATAGTATCATCCTCCATATCGTGCGCACTGCTCCACCATCTCCCCAACGCAACTTACCACCACATCATTAATTTCATCTTCTTCAACCTCACTAAAACCCTTTTTTTCTCTCTCTAAAACTTTTTTCTTCCTAATTCTCACTCTCTCTCTCTGCTTCAACAATGTTGGGAAAACCAGTATCAATATACCATTGGATCGACAGAGCTGATCTCCTCAAATCCACGCTCGCTTCTTAAAACTTCAACTTCGCCAACGCTTCCGCGTCGCCGTCGTCGAGTCATTTTTATCGTCGCATGATTCTCTCTCTTCCGCCGTTGATGGCCGTGTTACCGCCGCCGTTAAACGGTGGCTCAACCGCTTTCCGCGATTTCCGCCGTCATTCTCTCTCGTCTCCTCTACGTCTTCATCTTCGGCGTTTTCGCGCATCAACGAGGTAAAATTGTTTGTTTTCTTTGTTTCTTAAAGTTTGTGTGGTTTTAGCCTTTTAGGTTTTGTTGTATCATGTTTGATTTAATATTAAGTGTTGATTTGTTTTGTTTGATTCTTGTGATTGTTGTGATGTAGAATATTGCATTAATTGAGGTAATTGAAGCTGTTATAAGTTTGTTGAAGGTTTGTGGTTTTTAGAATTCATTTGATCATGTAAGATGCATTGGACAGTTCGTTAGGCAATGACTTGAGGCTGTCAATTGAAGAGCTGCATTGTGATGAAGTAGTTCTTGGATCGATTCTGCGGGTCGAAGTTATCAGATCATGTGATCCGACCTATTCTTGGCCACAATCATCGGTTTATGCTTTTAGTTGAGTTGGTAATATTTTTCTACATGAGATAGTTCAAATGATAGATTGTTTGGTAGCGTTGAGGTGGTGTGATCAGGAGAGTTTTTGTTCTTTTCGTTGTCTTGCTGTATTACAAGTATTTTTAATGCCGAGGTTGGTGATCTTGATATAAATATATTGCATTCTCTTGTAGGAACAATTTGAAGTAGTCTATGCAACTCTAATAGCCTTCACTTACCTGCTTAGATTTTGTCAGTTCATGTGTTTCACTTTGAAGGTAATTTAGTTGTTTTATTGTAAGCTGTTAATTGGTATTTGCTATCTTGATTTAGTCGTCTGATGATTGTCTGTTGAACCATCAAAGGCATTGTTAATCTATGTAATAGACCCGGCCTCATATTGCATAGTAGTGCATAAATTAGACTGTTTTGATCATGTCTGTTTATAATTGTTGTCGAATGTGTGACTGCACAAGTTTGATTAACATAACTTTATTACTTAGACCAGAATAGCTTGATAGTACTCAACTTTTTTATAGTCAGGTAGTATGTTGTTTCGAATAATGTTCTCACAAGATTTGGTATTCAGTTGCTATCTTCTTAGTCAACTGCATTTTCACATTTATGTACAAATTTGAGTTCTTTTGGACTGAAGTTTTTTACTCTGTATGTAATGGAGTTAATATTGTGAAATTTTCATGTATGCAGTTAAAGAGATATTTGCTGAAGAAGAATCAGCAATAACCCACACCGCATGTTCAGTCTGTGGCGTAGTACCTGTTCTTGGGAATGTTTGCCATGTATTATGCAGGACTTAATCGTGTCCAGGTATTTTAGCTGTTCAACATCATATTGTATAGTATATATCATAGCCCTTATGTTGTTGAACATCGAAGTTTTAATTTCTTAATGAACAGGTTTACGGCGCAGAGAAGTTGCTTAATGCTTGTGCAGTGCAAATCTAAAGACAAGCCTCTATCACAGTGTGTATTATTGCCTATTTTCTTTTTGTTTCTTTCTTTTGTTCCTTCCACTTTGTGAGCATTGTCCCACAAATGCATTTGCAAAACTGTAAACATGGTCTGATTGTGAAGGATCTTGATGCATGATGTTTATTTTGGTTTGTGTTGAAAACATGTATATTTTGTAAATAGTTTGTATTTAGGGAAAAAAATACACTGACTACTACTTGAGTGTAGGGGTGATTATTCCATCTGAATTAAAATTGCAGTGTTGATCCTGGTAAGGTAAAGCTGTAACAGTTGTACTGTGAGTGTGGATTCTTACTGTAGATTTAGCTGTGTGTGAGGTTGGTGTTGATTTCGACTAATCTTTATACCAGTTGTTTTGGACTATTATCAGCCCATGTCAGTCTTTTATTATAGGTCCTACTGGGTCTGTCTTCTAGTATTGAACTATTGACAGATTATGACAGCCTTATATATGTTAGTAAATGTCATTTCGATAGACGGAAATGTGTGTAAATGTTTGCCTTTCAGTTTTTGTGATAGTACTTAGTAAGATTTAAGAGAATTCGATGGAGGGGAACGAAACATTATGATATGGCGTCAAGTTTGCTATGCTTTGCAGGTTAGCAATCATGTTGCTTCTATGGATGATCCACTAGTCATTGCATCGTTGCTCCCTCCAAGTGTTTCTCATGGATGCTCAAAATTTGAGGTGGACTCTTTGTGCAACTGATCGATGCTTTAAAATCCTGTCAATCTCGCATTTTTCGGTCTTTAAAAGTTTTGCCTGTGTCAAGAGTGATGGGATTTATATCAGAAGGTATGCCAGATTCCTAAAAATTTAAGTGATACTATGGTGTGGTATTCTACAAATATTCATGTGTCAACATGTTTCAACTGCTTTCTGATGGTAACTTTTGCCTGTTCCAGGACTGGACTGGCTGTCACGAAGTTGAACAATGGTGGCTGGGTACATAATTTTCCCTGAAGGCAGTCGTTCACGAGATGGTGGAAGAACTGTTGGGACTCCAAAGGGGGTTGGGGGTGAGTTTTTGGCACTTTTATATAATTCAGGTTTAGATATCCTTTATGAAAAGGATGCAATAAGGGAAAAGAAGTGCAAAAATGTAAAATGAGTGGATAATAAGTGTAGCAATTGCAATATATGTCCTAAAGTTGCTATTTCTGACTGTCCGTTTTTGCATCTTCTTTATTGCATTTTGTCTTGTGGAGTTGTTTCTTGAGCCATTTATAATGATTTGAAATAATATAGTGGAGATGTTTTTTTACTTTGATGACTAGCTGTGAAGAGAGGACTAAGAATTGAAGATCAGTATCAATGATATTGGACTGTGTAGATGATGAAGCTCTAAAGGAGCTTCTGTCTGTTGCATTAGCTACAGATTTTCACCTTTGTGGATGAAGAGAACTTCAATTTAAAAGAAGCAGTTTTATGAATAATCATCATAAGTGTGTAGTCTCTAGTTGTGGATGTATGAAGGATAAACGTAAGACATTAAGATGACTATTGTCATATCTAAAGTGGAGATGAGTGAAGGAATTTAGTTGGTTGTTAACATATCAAAATCTTTACTAGCACTCTAAACCAGGTTGGGGTTGTAAGTTGTAACTACATTGGAAGTGGGTTATTCCGTCATAAACTTGTAGCATGAATATGCTACTTGAGGTTTGTAATTAAGTCGCCTTGTATTGTCTGCAAAAGCATGTAATGGATCAAAAGCAGAAAGTTTTAGAAGTTAGAAGCTGATTCATTTGAGACTTCTGCATGACATTTAGTTCTCATTTGCATGCATATCTCCAAAGATCTACTATATTTTAATGTTGTATGCGTTTGTACTTCTTGACTGTTCGGCCAGACTATTAGCAGCCAGATGAGCTATTATATATATATTATATATATACTGATTTGAATTTTCATAACCAAATCACAAATGATAATCAAGGTGAATTTTGTGAATGGGTCAATAGTCAAAGTGAGTAAATTAAAAAGAGACAGAGGATTAGTAGCTTAGCCAAGCTAGTAGTTCTCAGCCTCTAGCAGTTAGCACATTTAGGAAGTGGGTAATTGCTGATTGCTTACCTTAATTACTTGAAAGCTGGCTTTTTGTATGTAGGTTGTTTTGGTATCGAGAATATTGGCAGGAGAATTTTGATGGAAGTAATAGAGAACTCAAGGTGGTTGAGGATTTCAACAGTACAGTTGGTAAGGCACAAGTTGGCCATTAGACATAGCTATAAAAGCAGCTCATTTAAAAATATATGGAAGTCACTGACAGGGGAAATAATGTTGTTGCCTTGTTACAGTCGCGGAATGGCACTGGCTTGGCAATTAGACAAATAAGTAAATAACTATGAATCAGCTCAATAATAAATAAAAATGGGAGGTCATTGTTTGGGAAATTACTGTTGTTGTCATTCGAGTCATGGACTTTCTCACAATACGCATAATCAAAAGTCTCCAAACTGATTTTGCTCAAGAACTCCTTGGAAAATGGAAAGTTCTATTACGAGAAGAGTAGATATCTATACATGTCAAAAGTGAAATCCTTGTTTATGGATATGATATTTGAAAGCAAGTGTTTGGGGGAATATCTATCCTGGCTTTCAGAGCCTGGATCCCCTAACAATTAGGCATATTCAAAAGCCTCTAAATTGACTTACTTATGGACTCCTTGCTAAATATTTTAGGAAGGCCGAAGAGTGTAGAAATCTCTAGATTAAAAACTCTAAAAGTGAAATGGTGTTCTTGATTTGATATCATAGTTAATGTTTCATCTTGTTTTTTTGATAGTAATGTTGATTTTTACCTTTTCTTTTCTCATCTTCTCTCTCTCTCTCTCTCTTTTTTTTTTTTTAAATTTTATTATTACTCATTGTTATGTGTTTTCCTAGAGGATGTTTTTTTTTTTTTCTTTAGTTAGCGTAAATGAGCTTGCAGCTTATAAAAGTACTATCTTGACCTCTTACACCTAAATTTACCCTTCTATGTAGGTTAGTTGTGGATGCAGAACAAAACTCCTATGGTAATCCCGTTCGTGCATACTGGAATGCAAGAGATTATTCCTATTGGAGCCAGCCTCCAAGAATTGGCAGACAGTAGTCAAACTCCAGCTTTCCCTGTCGCATGCAATACTTAAGCTTATATATGGCACAGATTATGACAATACCCACAATCCATTGCTGATAATCATGCTTGCCATCCAACACTGACACATCAATGTTGGGAGTGTAATCTCATTTTCAGAGTAATTAAAATACAACATATAAAATTCCTTTTTAGACATTTCAGAATAATGGCTTCGCATGTGGAACTATGTATGTAGGTGACAGTACTATCGGTGATCCTGTGGAATTATCGATTTGCTTAATGCTGAAGAAACTGAGATTCTTTACGAGGAATTTGTATGATGCTGTGTCCACAAGGTAGGTGAGCGATTGAAGGAACTAAAACTCTCAGGTGGATAAATTGGCTCTTGAGAAACTCGCCAAATGAAGATAATGCATCTTGCAGGGAATTGGTAGAGCTGCTGAGATTTTACACAGCATTGATTGGGAGTCATTTGGATGAATAGTTATGTCTATCAGGATGACTCAGAATTTTCTGAAGTAGAAGGCAAAAAAGAAGTTATGCTCTCAAATCAAGAGGAGTCTGTTTCTGATAATTACAGTATGACACAGTTTCTAATGGACACAGCATCATGTCAAAAATTCAGAGTCGTATTATTCCAGAGTGTATGGGTTTTGCCGCTAGAGGATACTCCGATAAAAATTAGATTGCATGACTGAGGGACCTCGGCATTTGAATCCGTTGAAGGCATGGAAACAATATTTGGAATTTAGTTATGGGCAACTGTGAATTTGTGCTAGTTTCTGATGCTCCTTCAAGGTGTGGTACTTGTTACATTATCAAAGGCTGAAGCCCTGAACGACTGTACAAGATCGAATATAGGATAATTGCTGATTAGCTGCAGAATATACAATTATATGTGGGCTATTGATTATGCTCTGAAAGTAACGGTCTTGTTTCTAGTTCCAAGTTGGCTTCAACTCTGAAGAATTAGAAAATTGGCCCCGTGGCACAATAAGGGTGGCAGTGATACTTTTTAAGACCTAGGGTTGATATGATTGTAGCTCACAAAATCTGGAACAGTCAACTAGATTCATGTAGACTCAAGTTCCTTGCGTCTGTCATTGTCGTGTTTTATTTTTTTTTGCTAACTGTTGAAGATTTACAGTGTAGAGCGTTTTATTTTACTGAACTTGAGATTTGCAAATTCCAAGTGTCTGTCTATTTCATAAAGTTCAGTTACGTTGTACTAATCTAATTTTGATGAAGAGTGAACAAATGTCATTGGCACGAGAGAGTGAAATTGATTACTATGTAGGGAGTAGGGTGTTTTTTCTTTTTTTTCAATGGTGTTTGGAAAGCGACAAAAGTTGTGATTATTGTAGTTGGTGTACATGAAAATGCAAACAGTAATGCTAAATGCTTAATTGAAACAATTTTCAAATTTGAAAATTTTTTTTTTTTCTGGTGGCAATGATAGATTAAAAGAGAAAAAAAATCAATGGCACAAAGGAGTGGTTGTAATCGGGATATTCTAAATTTTCAATATGATTGTGCTCCTCCCAAATCCCGAAGAGTGTGCAACACACTCCATGATCCAAAATCCCACCCCTCCTTAAGATTAAAGAGGTACGTCACCAAAACCATAGCCAATGTCTAAAATCAAGAAAGGAAAATTTGATCATCTTTAAGAGTTGTTGAAACAACGATGATTCAACATGAAGATCTACTTAACAAATGCAAGAAGTTAGGTGATTACAAAAGGAAATTTCATACAAATAATCCCAACTATGAGCGTTACCTAATAAAAGACCGAACTTGATTAATAAAATGGACCACACCATTTCATACCCATTTCTTAATTTTGGACCCTCTTAAATTTTAACTTGTAAAATCAAGTAAAATCTTGTTAATTATCTGGTTTTTGCTTAAGCAGGACCACCCGAAACCACATCCACAACCATCCTCCACCCGAAACCTCAAATGTTAAAAAAACCGGATATTAACAAGATTTGCTTGGTTTTACAGGTTAAAATTCAAGGAGGGTCCGAAATTGGAAAATGAGACATGAAAGTTGGGTCCATTTTTGGATTAATCAAAGTTCGGTCTTTATTGTTGAACGCCCATAGTTGGGATTATTTTTAAAATTTTTCCATTACAAAAGGTGACCAACTTTTTCAATCTAGGGGAAAGATTAGTTCATTGCAATAGTTGCCACGCTACTACTCCACAATATCCACAATATTTCCCACATAATTGGCAAAGTTATAGGAAAAATTGTTAAAAACTACCCATGATTATTAATTTATAAAGGGACAATTCATGAAAATAATTCAACTTTAGGCATCACCTAATAAAAGACTCAATTTTTGATTTTTCAATTTAGACCCAACTTCACATATGATTTTTTGTTTTTAGACTAAGTGACCGTTGACCTGATTGATGGGTAAAATTACTTGATTTTTTTTTTCTTTTTCCTTTTTTTAAAAAAAATGATTATTTTTTATTGTCAATTGATGTTTTAATGTTAAAATCAAAAGAATTAAAAATAAAAAATTCTGACTCAATGCCACGTGGTTTGATGATTTTGTTGAAAAATTGAGGAGAACAATAATCCATTAGTTTTGTCCACGATTATCCTCCCTGCCCAAAATATTGCAATTGATCATCACAATTGTTGATGCTGGTACTAGTAGTGGTGTTTGTGATATCATTTGTGTTGCTTTGACACATCCTGACCCGGCACCTTTTTCTATGTGAGTTTGTGCAATTCGCAAATTCCATAATATAATCCCACTATACCATGCGAATCATATACAAACGAACTAAACAAACAACTTGTTTGTTTTATTTCGTAATAAAAAAATAGTAAACAATGGAAATCGAACGAACGGAAAGAGGAAGGTTTCATGGCGGCATGTTAGCTTCTTCCTCAGTCAGAGTTCAAGGCTTAGATCCTTTGAAATACTGGTGTTGGATGTGGGCTTTGAAGACTGAGCCAATGTTGGTGGTGGTCATTTGTGATCATACATAATCTGCAACCGCAACTCTGAAATCATGGGCCTTTTATGATACTTCTCAACTTGTGAGATTGTGTTTCTAATGGATATTGAGAATGCTACTAATGACTTTAGAAATGGACTGCCGTAATGCTCCATTCAAGTTCACTATCGATTTCGTATCAATGTAGAAAGGATCACTATGTAGTTATCCTTATCATTTTTTTCTTATATATGTTTTTATTATTAATTGTAGTACCGTTTTTGTTTTAGACTTTTACGGTTTTTATTTATATTAGCCTCATTTTTACCTCATTTTGTACCGTCATTTTATTTAAATGCTTTCAATGACGTATTTCTAAGTCTTCTTTTTACTTTTTATTTCAATGTTTAGACATCCGACTTAGACACCCGGTTTTCAAAGTCGAAAGCAAACACGAATAAGTAAGTAAAATCTTATTTCATATCACGCAAGTACACCAACAACGAATGTTGTAACCCGTCCAACACGCATACTCATAACCAAACCAACACGAACTACATATATTCAAATACGACAAACACCTGCAGCTAAAATGAACAAGCTAAACAAAGACCACACATTCAAATAAGTAATAACATCATCATTACACTTCCATCATCACATGAACCTTTCGTCCACACGCATGTCAGTCGTCGGGTGATCACCACTAGTTGTGGTTCAGCATAGAGTGACGACTCTGCTTTACATCCATCAAGCCTGTACCCCCATATGTTTGGAATTATACATTGGACCATGATTTTTTAGAGATATTAGGATCATTGTAGGGGTTTGGGCATACCATATAAGGATGTTAGTAGGGAACACGTGGCTAATACATTTATTTAAGATAATAAATACTCCCTCGTACTTATTATTGCTACATTGCTTGGTGGAACAAAGTCCAAGGAGAGTCAACATCATAGTGGGCCCCATCTTTTTAACACATATTGAAGCAAGAGAGAGAAGTATATAAGAAAGATGGTTTTGTTAATTTTGGCTCCAAAAATTATACCCCACCTCTGAAAATTTCTGTTCCCACCAATTTTTGGTGAGGAGCCAAAATTTCCCAAAATCAACAGATTCACAACAGATTTGAAAAATGAACAACATACATTTGACTTGAGGTAAATGAATATGAAAACGTAATTTTGAGGTAATGTAATTCAACTCTCAACTCTCAGGTAACTCCCCCCCCCCCTCCCACACTTCTCCCTGTGCCTATCTCATGGGAAAATAAAAAATAAAACAGTCCATCATCTTGATTGATAAGACGATTTCAATGCTTGGTTTCTATCGTAGGAAGTTCAAATCTATTTGACGCGATATTGGCCAATAAGATGGACAAAAGTTAAGCTTGTAAAATTCTTATTGTCTAGCACTCCACGGATTACTTGTAATTTGATATGAAAAATAGAATCAGCAACCAGTCAATCACAGAAACCCATCCAATAGCCAATAAAATGGAAATAAGTTATGTGTACATTTTGTAATTCTCTAAGACTCGACGGAATAAGTTATCATTACACTGCAGCTCCAATTATAACTTTCACTGATATAACAATAGACGAAAGACAAGGCAGGTTGTCCTTTCTACTATGTGCATTTCTTGACCAGAATAGTAAGTTGGTAAAGGACTTTAACTTACAATATTCCAAGCCTTCCAGTGTCTTTAGCAAGAAAGAGATGACCATGGAACAAGCCATAGCGATTTAATGAAACATTCAGCCCCACGCTTGGACCACGAGAAGCAATCATTTCAAACAAGAAAACAAGGTAATCATTCAATTCCTGCAAATAATCTTTACATGATCTATGAAAAACAAACCAAAAATATACAAGCAATAAACAATCCGAAGACTCACGACTCTGTTTATACACAGTACAAACCTTGTTAATGAAGTGTCTCCCATAAGGAGTCCTGGTGAGCTCACACTTATCCTCCTTCGTTCCTTCCACATCAGGCACCTATTACACGACCATTAGATTCACAACATGCAATGCAACAGTGTTGCCCAGAATTACCAACTTAATACTTATTACAGGTTTTTAGCACTAGTAAAATGGACTAAAAGAGCTAGAAGGAACCAAGGAGTAAAATATAACATGGAAACGAAAGAACAATTTCTTTCAAGTTTCAGCTTCTTCTATTAATCAAACTAACAGGTTAACAGGTGTTACGTGTTTTCAGCACTAGCAAGGATAAGATGTAATACGGAAATGAAAGAACACTTCCCTTCAGGTTTCAACTTCTTCTATCGAACAAATTATTCACATAAGGCAATCTCCTACGAACACCAGTTTTAACTTTTTAAAAATCATCTTCTATTCTTTTACATGTTGTAAGCTCTTCAAATGAGCTTAATCTATGGTTATTATTTTCAAGTGGAAGCCAAATTTAACATACTTACTATTGTGCATTCCTAATTTTCACATTCTTGATTGTTTTAATCACCATTCACCAAACACAAAAATTCGTCTTCCAACTTTGCACAACAAAAAAAACAACTAGGCTACATTAATTTGTAAATGCGAGTACCCATTTTGACAGCTTTCTTATTTTCATTATTTTTTCACTTGCTCACATGATCAGTCATGTGTCATTTCACAGCACACCATATTTTCTTTTGTCTGTATTCTGGTGTGAGTAGTGGTCTCAAGGTTGTGCTATTTTGTTTGTTTGTGCTCTAGATTTTTGTGTAGCTGCTATATATATATTTGTAAGGAATCATCAAGAAGGTGAGAGAATGAGGCGCAGCAGTTGTATTCTTCTTCCTCCAAAAACACTGTTTTATTGATGAGTGAAAAATTGCTGAAACTTAAGCAAATCAAATCAAATCTGAATCTGAATATTATTTTTTGATTCTCATCTTAATTCGCCACATTAATCAAATAATCACAAGGACACGATACCTTAATAATCAACTCTAACAATAATTAACCACATTATTCACCAAATGACTTCTTATTCTTGAGTTCATACAACCAATCTAAGCAACAAAAGGCAATATACAATTCTTCAAACAAAAACGAAAAAAACAGAAGAAAAAAATTTTAAAAAAAAAATCATCTACAAAAATTGAATTATTGGAATAATCAACACGAATGTTTAAAATCAAACTCACAGGAATGATAGTAGGATCTAACGCACGATGAATAGCACCAGGATCACCACCAGAATCAACGGAAATTCGAGCGAGCTTCAAAACCGGCGAAGGCGGCCACCAAATCAGCTCATTCTCCTCAATCTCTCTCCTTAGACCGCCGAAACTAGTAGCCATTGACCGACGATTAAGTGAACTTCCATCGCAAGTAGAATTGGAAGGAACAAGGAATTTGAAGCAAGAGCAAAGTTCACGCGCTACATTTGAGTTCACTTTTGAAGCTTGGTGATTAGGACCTAGGAGAGAGAGAAGGTCGTTGGTAGTGGCTTTGGGAGACGGTGAGGATGGAAGAGAGGAGAGAGAAAGTGGAAGTGAAGATTTTGAGTTGAGGAAGAAGAAAGATGAGGAAGATAAAGGAGCTGCAGTGAAGGAGAGTGAGAGGAGTAACGCCAGTTTGATTGTTGATGAGAGAGAGAGGAGTTTCATTTTTTTTTATCCTTTCTTTGCTCGTATCATCGCTATGCCTCCACATTGGTGTCAAATGTCGATAATTCAATATATATACTTTGGGTGTCGTAAATATACTTAATATGAATATATTAATTAAAATGAAATACCTATGATTGACAAAACCTTTTTTAAATACACTTCAAAAAAAAAAAAATTGTTTTAATCTTGAAACTAAAAGGCAAAGCCGAGCAAAAATAAAAAAGTTTTTTTGAGAGTCCGAGCAAAAATTAGGAGAGAGTATCAGTTTTTGATTAATTATTACGAAATGCTTATGGTTTAGCCACATTCAAAATTATTTAAACGTTGTCGGTTAGTTTAGTTTGAAGATGTCATCTAGTCTAGTTAAAACTTGGAAGACTCACAAGATGCGATCATATTTCATGCACATCATAATCTAGAACAGTTGTCTTTAGTTGGTAGACATTAACCATACATGCTTCGAAGCAGTTGTGCTAGACAGCGAAACTGGTATAAACATTCTTATAAGCTCCAAGTTCCAAAGTACGGAGTACCTACATTTAAGACTTAAACAACTCATTATCATTTATCACCATCATGGCCAACTTAAAATCACTCTGTAGTGAAATAGAGTTTGGCTATTACAACGTGGTTTGTTGTTTGGCTATTACACAGAATTTCCATCCAGTCAGATAGATACAGTCATACAGACCCACTGCCATCATAAAACAACGTATGCCATGCTGTTTCAGTCCTTAATGGCATTGCCAATAGCAGAAAGCACCTGAAACCAAGCAATCCAAGTTATAGGAACGAAAGAAGATATAAGATGTGAAAACATGAGGATCAGCATTAAGCATTAACAACTCAACTCAAAGATCAAGAAAGAAAAGTAAGCCATATATTGAAGCAGAAATAATAATTTCAAATGGGATCAAAATCATAATGCAACCATAAACCAATAGTATTTACCACATGAGTAGCAACATCCCTTGCCAGCAATAACGTGGAAGATCATACTCAAGGTCAGTCATTGAATAGTGATTAAGAAGATTATAGATTTACAGGCTAAAGAATCAACAGTCCTCGAGCACTATATATAACACGACTAAGGACTGCAAGGAAAATGACAGTAAAAGGTACTATATAATAACTCCCCCCAAAACTAATAGCAAGACAGCTAGAAGCCAACCAGAAGGAATTCCCTTCCCACCATATTAGAAATGAATCAATAACATATGCTTTAGTCTAACAAGTAAGCAAGTAGAAATAACTTTAAATTAAAATTGAACAACTTACTCAGCATTGCAAAATACATATACCAAACAGGTGAACCGTGGAAGAGCAAAGGGTCATATATCACTTACTTAATTTTCAAAGAAATTTTTAATCAGATACTTGTCGGCATCACTAACAGCTGGATCAGTAAGTAAGCCCACCAAAGATGAAATAGTGTGATTTTCAGCCACAAAGTCTTTGCTTCTCATAATGCTTACAAGCTCCAAAGCTTCGCTGATATCCTTACCATCAATAAATCCTCTAATGATTGTATTGAAGGTGCATTCATCGGGGGGACATCCATTGTCCTCCATTTTATTGAATAATATTGCTGCATCTTTTAGCAATCCTTTTTTACAAAACCCTTTGATAAGTATGTTGTAGGAGCGCACACTTGGCTTTAACCTCTTATGCTCAAGGAAGGAGAACACATCTACAACCTCTTTGAGGTGTCCAGCTTCACACAAGCTATCCATTATAATATTATAAGAGTAAATATCAGGGACCACTCCATTATTCTCCATATCCTTCACTAACTCCACTGCCTCATCAAGTTTTGCATTTTTACACAGGCCATCAATCAATGAGTTCCAAGTGACTACATTTGGTTTTAATCCTGCAACTTTCATCTCCTTGAAAAGCTTTCTTGCACAAGTGAGCCTCTTGTCCTTGCACAAGGCATCAATAAGAGTGTTATATGTGACAACATTAGGGTATAACCCTTTATTAGGCATCTCATGATGGAGTAAGCTAAGTGCTTTGTCTACCTTTCTATACTTGCAATACCCATTGATTAAGCTACTGTAGGTAACTACATTAGGATTGCAGCCTTTTTTTATCATCAAATTGATAAGGTTTTCCGCCTTATCCATCTGACCACGTAAACAATATCCATCTATTAAAGCGCTGTAAGTGATGATATCGGGAGCTAGACCATTATTAATCATGTGTTGAAAGATAGCACGTGCTTCACCAACCTTACCTTCTTTACAATACATGTCGATCAGCATGGAGTAGGTTTGGATATTAGGAGTTATGTTGTTGTGCAACATATCAGTCAAATAATCCTGAGCCTCTTTCCAATGCCCCAAAGTGCATAAGCCTCGAATTAAGGTATAATAGGTGACAACATCAGGTTGTATGTCCTTGAATTTCATCTCAGCAAAAAGTTGGAGGGCATGAGGTAATAACTGGTCTTTACAAAGACTATCAATGATGGTACTATAAATGACAACATCAGGCATACAATGTCCATGAGACTCCATATTTGTAAGGAGCTTAAGAGCGCCCGCATTGTCACCGGTAGTGCAGAGGCCTTTAAACATGGTACCATAGGTAACTAGTGTGGGTTGGAATCCAAGCTTAACAATATGAGTTAACAATCGAACAGCACGGTCAAATTGATGGGTATGAATGAGACCATTGATGAGTGTGGTAAAAGTGACAATATCAGGCTGATATCCAAGTTTAATGATGAGACTTAGAACAGAAAACCCGAAATCAACGTAGCCGAGGCGGCAATAGCAGTTAGAGAGAATATTAAGAGAATGAAGATCAGGAGTAAGACCAGAATACAAATGAAGATGGCGAGAGAGAGAAATGACAGTATCAAAAGGGGGAAAGGGTTTGATCTTCAGCATAGCAGTAAAAAGCTGATTATAAGAAATAATAGTAGGAAGAGGAAGCAAAGAATTAAAGTCATGATAAACAGAAATAGCAGAATCAACATTAGCAAACCCTAATTTGAATTGTTGTCTCAAAGAATGAAGCATAAATTTAGGGTTATCATCATTATAATAATAATAAAAGCTAGAAGTAGAATAAGAGTAAAAAAGAGGATGAAAAGGAAAGAGAAGAATACATGGAAGCTTATAAATGGTGGTCGTCAATGGCGTCATCTTCATCATCATCATCAAAGTGGAGTATGTATTGATTGGAGAAGTAGAGAAAAAGGATGAGTAACAACGAATAATTCAGTTTGCAATGAAGGAGTTGAGGAAGATAAAGGAGTTGCAGTGAAGAAGTTTTTCTTCAAACTGAGAAGATTTCAGTTGAGAAAAAGAAGAGACTTTTTTTTTTTTTTTTTTTTTAATGCATAAGAGGGACAAGACCCAAAAGAAAACTTTTGTGTTGTTGAACGCTACGATTTAAAAGCAAAGCCTGTAATAGATGAAGTGATTAAAAATTTTGTAATTTGGACAAAATTAGTAGGAGTGTCACGCGAAATCATTGTGATTTCCTTGCAAACAAATTACAGATGGGGCCGATGGCAGAAATGTAAATAAATGAATCGTATTAGGTATAACTGTTTGATGAAAAACGATAAAATTTGTAATAGATGAACTGCTTAAATTTGTGTAATTTGGACAAAATTAGGTGGAGTGTCACGCGAAAGTACTGTAATTTCCTTGCAAACAAATTACAGATGGGGCCGATGGTAGAAATGTAAATAAATGAACTGTATTGAGTATAACTGTTTGGTGAAAAACGACAAAATTTGTAATAGATGAACTGCTTAAATTTGTGTAATTTGGACAAAATTAGGTGAAGTGTCACGCGAAATTACTGTGATTTCCTTGCAAATAAATTAGGGTTGAGCATCGGTCCGGAACCGGACCAGGACCGGCTGGACCTGTGGACCAGAATGTAAAAAAATTAGACCTAGACCGGACCTGAATTTATTCTGGTCCAAACCTGGACCGGACCTGTTAGACCTATTTTATATTTTTTTTGCTCTTTCAATTGAAAATTTTAATAAAAAAAACTATTGGACCGGTTGGACCTGTTGTTAGTTATCTTAGAGACTTAGACTTCAAACATAATTACATAGGATCTAAATTAACGACATACAATCTAATTAGTAACGATTACAAACATCAAAATACTCAAATAATTCCAACTACATTACAACTTTACAAGTTTTAGTTATTAATTTTTGAAAAAAAAATTTTTTAATAATTATTCAGGTCCGCCGGTCTGGACCTGAAAACCCCGGTTTTGGACCGGACCGAACCGGAAGACCAGCAGTTCAATTTTTTTTGGACCCAAAAATCGGCGGTCCGGTCCGATCCAAATTCGGGACCGGTTTGGTCCGGTTTCAGGTCTAGTCCAAACTGAATAATTAACAAGTTTTACTTGATTTTACAGGTTAAAATTTAGGAGGGGCCAAAATTGAAAAATGAGCATGAAAGTTGGGTTCGTTTTTGGATTAATCAAAGTTTGGTCTTTTATTAGGTGAACGCCCATAATTGGGATTATATTTATAAATTTTTCCCTGTATATATTTGGTCAAACTTAGTGACAAATGTAACCAAAGTATTCTTTCAATGACATCGGATCACTCTTAAAATTATAATTAATTTGTTAATGTATGTACTAGTGGGCTTTAATTACAAAAGGGTTTTTTTTTTTGTGTGGTGTCTTTCTAAATTAGGGCGGGGGAAATACATGAAAACTCGTTGGGAAGACCGAGTGTTGGTATGAATTGCCCAATTGCTCCTTAGTGGACTTTCAGTAAATAATTTCAGTTAAAATATGTAATTGGTACTTTAATTTGTAGTTTCTTTTACTTCCCTTCTAACTAACAAATCAAAGAGCTGATAGTGGTTTTCTCATCAATAACAGAAATGTGCATTGAAGCAAGGGCAATCCCCTTTCATAATTGAACAAAGAGTAAAATTCAGCAATATAACAATAATTTTTTGATTATGGAGCAAACATAGACTACGGATTCCACATAAAACATACTCCAACTTTAAGCATTTGTTTAGTCAACAAATATACATTACTTAACATAGTTATTTCATAAGTTTCACTAGTGGAAGTACCAATAACAATATTATAGATTTTGGATCAACCACAATGATGAACTTACATTTTATCATGTTTAAATCTACAAGCATGACGGTTCAAACTTCAGAGTTAAACCCACAATTACTACAATCAGCACATACTGATGTAGTGACAATTGAACCGTTTTTAATTATAGAGTACTTCAAATGTCCATTACACGACACTTTAACTCCTTCACACCATAACGTCAAACACCTATAATCCGTAGCATACATAATCCGCAGCCACGCTTGATACTCTCAAAAGAAATTTCTGTAGGAGACTTTTGGATTTGTAATGCAATCTTCTTAGAGTTGACATTCATGTTAGGTTTCTTAATTACAAGGCAAAAGTTTTAAAAAAATTAATCTGTGTCAATAAGAGACATTATAAGCTATTGTTGAGTTCCTAGCTTATGTTTTGAATGATGACAAACTACATTATTGAACATAATCCGCAGCCACGCTTGATACTCTCAAAAGAAATTTCGATCTGTAGGAGACTTTTGGATTTGGAATGCAATCTTCTTAGAGTCGACATTCATGTTAGGTTTCTTAATTACAAGGCAAAAGTTTTAAAAAAATTAATCTGTGTCAATAAGAGACATTATAAGCTATTGTTGAGTTCCTAGCTTATGTTTTGAATGATGACAAACTACATTATTGAACTATTATATTGTATGCAAGTTTCTGTTTGCATGTGCAGGTACTAAAGAAACAAGTTCAATGGATGACAAGATGAAGCTAATGAAGCCAAGTCTTGAAGTTTGCATAAAGACCAAGCTCATAGAGTCTAACTCTTAAGTCTTATATGCAATGTAAGTGGTATGAAGGTTTATAGATGCACTATAAAGGTTGAGATTATAGAGATGAACTAATTATGAATGACAATGAACTTAAGTTACTTGTCATACATAACTATAAGTTAACTTGGCTGATTGGAACAATCTGGGAACAGTGTAAAATCAGTCCTCTCGAGTTTACTTTATACATCCGTATTTTAGGAAAGTTTCTTTCCGCGCAAAATTGTTTTCAAAAATTATACGGATGCTTGGATTGTTATGCACGGTAGATATTCTTAAGTATGGCAAGTATGTTATATAATATTATTGCAAAGTTTAATGTATGTTGAATTTGTGATTTCAATCAATACCATGAAGTAACTGCTTGAATTACTATTTCCCGTTATAAATTGAATGATGTAACTTCAGGAACTTCCTGAATTATTTGTGAGAAATTTTGACTCGCGGTTAGGTGCCGTTTGCAAACTAGTAACTAGAACTTCAAATACTTGGAATGTGAAAGTTGACATGAGTGACAGGAAGTGCACCTTAACAGATGGATGGTCAAACTTTGTACATGATCTTGAAATAATGGAAGGATTCCTCTTAGAGTTTTAGTACAAAGGGAAGTCAATATTTCAGATATTTATTTATAGGCTTGATGGATGTGAAGCAGAGTCCTCATACTATGCCGAACCACAACCAATGATGATCAACTCGGAGACATGAACGTATGTAGATGTTAATTGATCACATTTTAATGTAACGTACTATGGTCAAACTCAATTTATCTTTGTTATTACTATTTGTAGCTATGTTGTTAAGGTTGAAAAGTAAGTGTAATGTACTATGATGAAACTCATTTCAACTTTGTTCTTCCTATTTGTAGCTATGTCTATGTCGTTAAGGTTTAAACTTGTGTGCAATGCACACTACAAGAAAACGACCAAATAGCGACGGATTTTTGCGACGGACTATAATTCCGTCGCAAAAATCAGTATTTGCGACGGAAGATAATCCGTCGCAAATTTGCGGCGGAATTACACTTTTTTGCGACGGAAATATCCGTCGCAAAAAAAATGACAAACCAAATCTAAGGAGCAGCTATTTTTTGCGACGGAATAAATTGTTTGCGACGGAAATAATTCCGTCGCAAAAAAAAAACGACAACAAGTTATGTTATTTTGTCGCAAAAAGAAAAAAAACTAACACACAATACCCTTCTTCTCCCATAAACCCGACAAGAACCCTAAACCTCTTTCTTCTTCAGGCGGCCTTCTTCTCAATTTCCGGCGGCCTTCTTCTTCACCGCTTAGTCAAACAAACCCTAAAAAAAAAAACGCAGACAAAGAGTTGTTCGAAAGCATAATCTACGAAAGTCGAATCTCAAAGCATAATCTCAAAGCCGTTGTTCGAAAAATTATTCGTCAAACTCTTGCAAGGTGCTTCCTGAATTTGTTGTTATTTTAATTTAATTTTCTGAATTTTACTGAATTTTCAATTATTTTTCAACTTAAATTTTCGATTTAGGTTAACACAGGCTGAATTTTCGATTCTGAATTTGTTGTGCATGATTGAATTTGTTGTATATTGTATGTATTGATCTTCTCAAAATGAAGTCTTTGAATCATAATTGAATGTCAAACACTTATAACTCCTTCAATTTGCTGATTAATCATCACCCCTTTTCACCATCTCAAATCCCGACAATCCTCAAATTCAGGTAATTATACTTCATTATATTCATTTTAATTTAATGGGTATTTTTTATTTTCATCAATTTTTAATTG
The DNA here is from genome assembly GCA_016808085.1 of Suaeda aralocaspica. Taxonomy (NCBI): domain Eukaryota; kingdom Viridiplantae; phylum Streptophyta; class Magnoliopsida; order Caryophyllales; family Amaranthaceae; genus Suaeda; species Suaeda aralocaspica. Next base: position 336,292 of record PYUH01004041.1, on the reverse strand, counting down.
TAAATTAAAATGATTAAAGTTAATTAATTTTGGGTTTTTGATCAGGTTGAATATTAGTTGGAAAATAAGCTCGAAGAAGCTATTAACAATGGCGCAACCTTCAATTTTGTCTGTCGCTTTGCCTTCTGATACTGGTCGTGTACTTAGTATACTGTCTCATACTGTTCAAGTAATTAACTTTATCCCCAATTTATTATTATTATTTTTTTATTTGATGATTTGATTTTCTGATTTTTGGGGTGTGATTAGTTTCTTTCTGATTTTTGGTAACTTTGAGCTTAATTATTTTGGTGGGTGTTTTATGAAATTATAATTAGTTATATCATATCATCATATGTATTGAATTGTGTTGTGAGCTTGTGAAATTGGGTAATTTTTTCTGATTTTTGGGGTGTGTTAAAATAAAAGGTCTTTGAGCAAAATTGTATCTGAATTTTGGTAAATTATTTGTAGCTTCCATTATTTTGGTGTTTACTTTATGAAATAATTGTAATTGTATCATGAATTGTATCATGAATTGTGAAATTTGGTTGTGATGATCCAAATTATGTGTGGCTTTAGATGCATTGGTTGAATTTTGATTATTGAATGGAAGATAGGTTAGTTGGTGAAGTGGTAAAGCCTTTAATATGAAGTTGTGCAAACTGATTGCATCACTAGCTTTTGTGGCTGCTTAGGGATTAAACAAAGTAAAGAAGTCGAATGTTGTTGTTTTGGTTTGCTTTGATTCATGTTATCTTGGATTCAGGGGTATGTTGGAAATAAATCGGCTGTATTTCCGCTTCAACTTCTTGGATATGATGTTGATCCGATTAATTCTGTACAGTTTTCAAATCATACAGGTAAGCTGGATTTATGCCATTAAATTCATCTTTCTATCATAAATTTTGATACTAATGTGCTGCTACTAATTAGTACTTTGGCTGTGGATCATGTAGGATATCCAACATTTAAAGGCCAGGTTTTGAATGGGAAAGAACTATGGGACTTAATAGAAGGTTTAGAAGCAAATGGTCTGCTGTTCTACACTCACTTGTTGACAGGTAAAGTATGAGTTACACTTCATTCAAAATACTTAAATCAAGAACTAGTATAAGATGGAAACTTAATGCTAGTGCTGCAGTAATGCAGTATAGATGTTCACGTAATTGAAAGTACTTGAGTGATACTCAAACAAAACCTGTTGTATTGTGTTTCTTGTTTCCGATTTTGAAATTGTTTACTATAGTTAGATTACCTAGTTATACTAAAGGATAAACCAATGTTGCTAAGTAGCATTGGAATGGTGAGCCACTCGTTTTTGTAAAGAACAAACAAATCGGCACAGATGCAATCTTTGAGACTATAATTAGCTTGAACTTGATGTCCACAGTCCACTAATGCTAAGTTGATCATCAATGAGGAAAACCTATAATGTAGATAAATCATCCATCTGTTGAATATGCTCTCCTGATGATAGTATCAAATTTCACTAGTAAATGTGTAAATAAAGAGAAAGAGACTGCACAGGGAGAAAAAATGATGAAGTTGCAGAGATAATAAACTAGGAGTTTACATTCCTAATAGAGAACAGTACTGATCTAATTTCAAAATAGCTTTATCATTGTTCTGCTAACAGCTTTATCTGATGCTATCTAATTGCTCAAAATTGCATTCCTAGAGGCAGGGGATTGTTATTTTTTAGTTGCAGGACTGTTTTTTTACTCTATTGTACAAAATTTTAATTCCTAGAGCTGTATCGGTTCCCCTTTCACTGGATGGCACCTTTTTCGTTTCTTACATAACTCTACTTGAGAAAAAAAAGCTTCGCTCATGGAGATAAATAGGGTACATGATATTTATTGTTTTAAATTTTGGGGTGGGGGTGAAGAGTCTTCTCAGTCTTATGTACAATATTAGTGCTTTTTAAAAATTAGTTTATATATATTGTACTTGCAATAATTAGTTTTTAATGAGGGTTTTACAACTCTAAAGTTTCTTTTGTGGAATTTTTTATTTAGCTGAAAAGGTTGTTTGCTTTAGACTTTAATCTAGGTAAGGCAAACTATATCATGTATGAAGGTTTAACGATTTTTCATCTGCTCATCCTGATATTCCTGTCATTTTTCAGTCTGTGATCCAGTTATGGGTGATGAAGGAAAGCTTTATGTCCCTGAAGATTTGGTGTCAGTATATAGGGAAAAGGTTTGTGTTTCATTGTCAATATGTACATTATGTCAAAGGCCAGAATTTTGTTTCATTGCTAGTATTATTCCTGCATTACAATTGTTCGTGAGGTATGTAATATTTGACGGGCTTGCCTCAATAAGCAATAGAACACATCTGCAAGAGATAAGAAAGGGAAAGAGTGGAATTGTTATGTATAGGAACACAAACCTGTTCGTGACGGGCTTGCGTCAATATGCATAGTTTGCTGAGTTTTATTTTGTTTGTTTGATGTATAGTTTTTGGAGCTGTTTTATGAGCTACCTTAATATAGTATTTGTTATAATAATTTTAATTTTTGGTTATTAGTATTATTCCTGCATTACAATTGTGATTTTATTTTTTTTTCTTTTCAAAAATAGCTATTAGTATCGTTTTTTAAAAACAAACGATACTAATAGCTATTTTTTTTTATTTAAAAAACCACTATTAGTATCGTTTTTTAAAAACAATCGATACTAATAGATATTTTTTTATATTTAAAAAACCACTATTAGTATCGTTTTAGTAAAAAAAACGATACTTATAGACTGTCTATTTGTATCGTTTTACAAGAACGATACAAATAGGTCATAAAAAACGATACTAATAAACTGTTTTTCTACTAGTTTTCAGTTGCAAATTTGCGAGGGAATTTTCCGTCGCAAACTTCAATAGTTCCGTCGCAAATTAAGAAATTTGCGACAAAAAATTTAGCGACGGACTTTACCGTTTTTGCGACGGAATTAGTCCGTCGCAAATTCGAGGTTTTCTTGTAGTGGCAGCTACGATGTCTAAGTATGTGTAATGTGGAGTTGAGGAAACTCTAAATACTTGCTTCAATTCCTATTTTTACCTATCTTGTTTAAGTCGAAACAATTATGTGTGCGATGCAAACAATAGAGGAGTATTCACAATATATAGTAGGAAATACAAGCAAAATCACTATGTAATCATGCGTGCCTAACCAACAAGGATATGGAATTTTGAACACGTAAATACCAAATTATGTATTACCTTTTTGAGTTCTTTTGGACAAGACTCGATTAGAAACAACAGTGGATAATGAAAATTATCAATGTCACCAAACTAGCATCTATAAAATTAAAACAACACACTAACAATGTGTCAATGACAATAATAAATAACTAATTGTTGGTTTCTAAATTAATAATTAATACATTAATTATTTCTTTTCAAGTGATAAATTGAGCAAAAATATATATGTTACAAATACATAGTATTTCAAGTATAGTATGGGGCTTCACCACTTAAAATACTTGCTAACTTTGCCTTCTTGCGGATTTGTGTATTACGCTTCACAACCACACTCCTGCGCATTAGCTTAGGTTTATTCACCAAATTGTTGGGGCCAGAATTGGCAAATATATCCTACCAATACATAAAAAAATTGTTCAACAAATATTAGCTTAATAATGAATTGTATTGATACAAAAGGGATTCACATATGTAGCAAATTTTCATGAAATAAGTTATATTGATTCATTCATGTTGCATATGGGTCATACATATATGAAAATGAATGATAATTCTAGTTTAATAATAAATATAGCTACCTCTTCATCACGTCATCGTATTCACTGGGTGCTTCAACATCACATGCTTTAACCTCACAAGGATGAATTTTCACCGTATGCAACATCGACACAACTTATTTTATAAGAAAATATAACATAAACATAGTCATTAAAAATTAATTAATACTCTAAATTGTTATTAAAAAAAAAATCCTACGTTACCCCTAATAACCCAAAGTCTCCACCTGTTTGGTGCCTATCATCAATACTTGCTGCACGAATTTGTTGCATACTCCATGCTATAATACGTGGGATACTACCCTAACTATTAGGAGCCCTTTTAAGTCTGCTTAGGTATAATATCTGCAAACATGTAAAGCATATAATATTTTCATGCAAAGTAGAGATCAATTAAACAATACCAATATAATTTAGGTACTTGTAATTATTCACAACATTAATTATAACCAAATTAAACTTATAATTACCGCTAAGAAAATAGTACAGCCGCCACAGCCTCCAGCATATCCCTTTGAGTAGAATCTTTTCCCAAAAACCTCGACATAGTACATAAGTTTTTGCAAAACTAAACCACACCAATCATACTACCTACAATATTTTGCACAACAAATAGTTGATACTTAGTCGTCCGCAAGTCGAGGACCTTGAGTAGGGCATAATACCATGTCTAAAGCCAACATCAAAAATAGCATTTTAGATTCTTCCTCATCTTCATCGGACCACTCCCCTTCAGCAATTGACATAATTTCAGAAGTTATAAAAATCCCTACTCTACTACCTTTTCAACAATTGCTTTCCCATACTTTGTGTATATATAGCCAACTAATTTGTTTGTCCATGTCCTTTCCGGTAGACTCTGTAGGAACTTGTTTGTCACCCTTTGAAATATCTAGAACCCATCTAACTTGAGTTGATGATAATTTATACATCATCCAATTTCGTGTTATTAACACACCATTGATAGCAACCAACAACACAAACTACGAGGCAATTGTTCGGATGTTAAGTATAATAAGCCTCCTAAACCAATTTGTTTAACTCATCTTATTTGTTTTGGTTCAAAATTAGAACTCATTCTCTCAAATGCCTCTATTCTACAATTTAGGTTCGGCTTTTGGAAATATAAACATCTACCAAATAAGTGATCAATTAATCCTTTAAAACAAAGGCTACTATTTAATGGATTAATAATATACATTGTGGTTTATATGGCATACAAAATATTAATTTAATTTTCCAGCAACTGTGCTTAGAACCAACCCATCAGTTTTTATGTTGCCCCCAATAGATTCACTATTATCCTGACTGAATCAATTGTTCAATTATTTAACGTCAAAAATTCAATTAATAAACATTGGCCAATAAAATGACTAATACAACCATAAACTCACCTCATACAAACTTTGACTAACCCTAGTTAACCTGGCTTTACCTCCGGCAGCAACCTATAGACAAATTAGTAAGACACACAATTTTGATTTTCCAATATTTAATTTGAATATTACCAAACATATTACCCTATTTGTTTTCCTCTTTCTAGAAGGAACAAATTCATCAACGGATTTAATCAAAGTTTTGCGATTAAGATAGTTGTTAGGGGGGGGGGGGGGGGGGGGG